>CM017802.1:18233212-18303927 GCA_008086715.1 Sitobion miscanthi
TCATCATATATTGTACTGGGAAATCTAAAAATATTTGATTCCTATAACAACACGAATATTGTATTGAGTATACGGGTACAAAGGTGTAATACAATTATTTTTTAAAGTAAACTTTTAACTCAACGAGTTAACAAATTAAATATTTGCAACAATTAACTTAACTTTAGTTTAAAAAAATCGATAATTGCCCAGCTTTGGCAAAAACGGTTTAGCACGGGAAAGAACCGAAACAGCTACAGCATAGACCTATAAATTAATGAACAATGCATAGAGAGACACATCACCAGACGGGATTATTGAGAGAGAAAAGATAGGTTTTGGGCCTTTACAGTGTGCTAAAATATATAGGCTAAAACATGTTTTTCTCTTTCATATTATATTATGTTTTCTCTCAGTTATGTCGTCTGGATCAACCGATGGCAGGGCGGGAGTAACCGAATTGGTTCCCGTTTGAAAAAGGTATTTTATTAAGTTCAGCCGAATTGGTTCCCGTTTAAAAAAGGTAATTTATTAGGTTCAGCCGAATTGGTTTCCGTTTGTATACAGGTAAAGTAGTTACAATTTTAATTTTTAATAATTGGTACAAAATATAAATTAGATAGGTAGTATAAAATATAAATGTACCTACACTCTATAGTCTATAGTATAATAAACAATATGATTGCAATAGAGTGTTATAATGGAAGTTTAGCATATTATCGGTGATACCCCGATCAATTAAGATAACGATGGAGATATACCTACGTACTTAGTACTTTTATTTCTGTATGGTATATCGTATATAATCTATATCCCTTTTACGAATGACAATAATGTTAAGGAGCAGTGTACAGTCTCTAATAACACATCGTGTTATTGAACAACTTCCTTTAGTACCTATAACCTATATAAATTTGTAATTTGTATTTCGTATTTTAATTTATATTTTAGATTCTGAGCGGAGCAATAAATGTATTGATTTTACAATGATGTGTGTTTTTTATTTTTGTGTCTGTTAACACGATTAGTAGTTGAAATAATTATTCGGTTTTCAACTTCAGCACCTTGTTCGATGGGAAAATGAATCTAGTTGGTACTTTTGGGAGGTCAAAATTCCCAATAGTTTTCAAAAGCGCCCGGAAAAACAAAATAAAAATTAAGGAAAAACGGGAATTTTTACGCAAAATCGGTTTTGGAAATAATCGAATTTTAGTTTTTGGTGTAACTTTAAAACAATGAACGTATATACATGAATTTTTCACTGGTTGTTTATATTTGAATTTTCTGTACATGATAAAATTTTCAAAATATTTTTATTTGTTTTGAACTGTTTAGAAACATTTTCTGGTTTCCAATTTTATTAGTCTTTTTTTCTATGAATGTCAATAAAACTTAATTTGTTGGGTAAAAAAACTTGAAAATTTAATACAAGATTATCCATAAGTTTGTCTACCTTTATCAAAAAAAAAAATGTTTGCAAGAAAGTCAAATTAAATTTTTATGAGCGTTTGAAATTCATATTTTTACAACATTTGATATTCACTTGATTTCTAATGTAACGATTTTCTTATTTTGTTGTAATTCAAAAAACGTATGACTGTAGATACTTGAAAATTTCACTGAATGTTTATATTAGCATTTTCTATACACGATAAAATTTTTAAAATAATTTGACTCTTTTTGAGCTGTTTACGGACATTGTCAGATTTAAACTTTTTTCGTTTTTTTTTCTATAAATATCAATCAAATTTTATTTTTTGTGTAAAAAAGCGTGAAAATTTAATGCAAAGCTTCTAATATATTGTTACAATAGCAGTTGAAAAATATTAAAAATACAATAGCACAATTTTTTTTATAAGCATTTAAAGTTCAAATCTTGACAAAATACGAAAAGATCACGAAAATTAGCAAATTATTTTGAGTCGAGAATTCATAAAAATTTTTCTTTTTAAATCTATGTTTTGAAAATGTAATACAAGATTATCCATAAGTTTATCTACCTTTATCAAAAAAAAAAAATGTCTACAAGAAAGTCAAATTAAATTTTTATGAGCGTTTGAAATTCATATTTTTACAACATTTGATATTCACTTGACTTCTAATGTAACGATTTTCTTATTTTGTTGTAATTCAAAAAACGTATGACTGTAGATACTTGAAAATTTCACTGAATGTTTATATTAGCATTTTCTATACACGATAAAATTTTTAAAATAATTTGACTCTTTTTGAGCTGTTTACGGACATTGTCAGATTTCAACTTTTTTCGTTTTTTTTTCTATAAATATCAATCAAATTTTATTTTTTGTGTAAAAAAGCGTGAAAATTTAATGCAAAGCTTCTGATATATTGTTACAATAGCAGTTGAAAAATATTAAAAATACAATAGCACAATTTTTTTTATAAGCATTTTAAGTTCAAACTTTGTCAAAATGTATCAAATTTAAAGTCTAATAATTATTTTGTAGTTAAAAATGTATAAAATTTGATAGAAAAATTTCAAACAAGGCTCCACATAAATATGTTATATATAAATTACTTTATTCACAATAATATTATTATCATAGGCTGACTGACCGTTTTCGCTCAGAATCGTTTTTCTTATACAATTATATTATTATATCATTGAATTCAAATTTAACACCATCCATTACAGTGACCCACTTGTAACCTATTAAACAGCAGAGTGACATCCACTCACCCATCTTTTTAATTTTAATTTTTCGTAATTGTAGAGTTTATGTTTAGTGAAAAGGGAACTATAAGTTGTTGATTATTGACAATTACAAGTATATTACAGTATCTCCACAGTCTTAGATTTTTTCGTTGTGTCTCGTCAAGTATTTAAAGCTAAAACGTTGTTGTTTTTAAATCATAGAGCCTAATTATTTATTTTAAAGTATTGTTTTATAGACTAAAATTTTGTCTTTGTATTTGTTGTTATTTTTACTTTTATTATTATTACATGTCTATTAGTTTTATATTTTGCCAATTCATATGTAATGTTTTTTTTATCGTTGTTAAAGGGCTTTGGTCCGTTGATTTTTATATAAATAAATAATTATTTGATGGCCATAAAATCTTGCTGACCAAAATTGGGTCAGTTCTTTGACTACGTTCATGATATATACATAATGACAGACAGTATCTTTTCACCGAAAATTTGGGCTAGATTTGACAAAAATATTGATAGGATTTAAAATTGTTGCGAATCGTTCCATTAAAAGCTGAATAAAGAATTTACAAGTGCCCATCCTAATATATTTTATTTTATGGAGACTTTAAACAGCTTTCAGACATTAAATTATATTAAATTTCGAAGTAATAATACTAGCAAACAGGAAAGAAATAACAAATACTTGGAAAATTGTATGACTGAATACATTAATGAGAAGCTTACGTGAATTGAATACTTAAAGAAATTTTGCTTCAAATTTGAAAATCAACGATTTCAAATAATTGTATTTATTATATTTTATTATTTGTATTTTGTTCACCTAACCTAAGTGATGACTAATTGACTTCCAAATCAACAATTTAACATGTTATATATTGTATCATATTTTTATAACGCACATTTTTAACCTAGTCTACTTTTAAGTTGACAGACCTAAGTCGTGCGTAACTAATTCGGCTCAACTTAATAAAATACCTTTTTTGAACGAGAACCAATTCGACTTACGTTAATAAAATACTTTTTTCAAACGGGAATCAATTCGGCACGTGGGGTTGGAACTCGGGGACCAATTCGGTACCAGCCATGGCAGGGCGGTATGGAAGCGGTTTCTATTAGTTTATAGGTCTATATATGGACTACAGTAGTAAACACAGGTACATCCAGTAGCACGATTTCAATTTCGAAAAGTAAATTTAGTTTGTATTTCTCTTTTCTACGTTTGCTCGGAAGTGTATTCTTATATTTTTCATTTCGTCGCTATCTACAACTAAGTCAAGTCTAAATTTATTTTGATAAAAATATAAACTTACCTACTATGCATCATATTCAAGCCCGGATTAAGGATCAATTGGGCCCCGGGACATCATACACTTAGTGGGCCCTTCAAAATAACTCCAAAATAACTGTATCATTACTAGGGAACGGATTTGAATGCAAATTGCATTTTTTTCTGAATGTCCAAAAATATTAGTTTCCAAGCAAAAAGTTCATTTCATACATCAAAGAATTAAAAAATGTAACTTTTATTTTGCATTTTTTGCATTTTTAAGACTTAAATACATTTTTAGAGCATTTTTTGAAATTTTAAGTGCATTTTGTGGTTTTTAAGTAGTAATTTTTCAACATTTTTTCCACATTCATTCTAAAAAAAAAAAAACCTAAATGGAAAAGGTAAAAGTATAACGAATATACCTATCTAAATGGTATACCTATTAAATTTTAAATTTTTTAGGGTAAAAAGAAGATGGACAGAAGATATTGAAAGTTAATTAATTAAGTTTGTATTGTATTTAAATATTTTTTATTAGATTTTTCATAATAATGTGTTTTTATAGTTTTAAATTCAAAATTTTGTTTTTATTGAATATAAACCCATTTTTAAAGTTTTTTAGGGCATTTTTTAGTGCATTTTTTGATGTCAAAGCATTTTTTTAAGGCATTAAATCGTATTTTTTTAAGGCATTTTTCTTGTTTTTTAGAGCATTTAAATCCGTTCCCTAATCATTACATATTAACGACTTTATATTATTGTATAATTTTTTTCTATACAAAAAATATACAGGACGTATCTTATATAATTGTATGCGGCTTTTTTTTAACAATTATGGATCAATGATATGGAATTTCGTCAAAACAAAAAAAGACGTGTTTCTCTATTTTTAACAGGAAATTTGTTTATAACATTTTCAAAATTTTTAAACACGCTGTTGTACCAATAATAAAATCGACTTTATTTTTTCAAATGGTAACCACTATATTTTTTGCTGGACTCTGGTAAAGCTTTTTTTCTAAACATTTTCACAGTAAAATGATCAATTTTGGTTCACTAGGTTACTAACTATGGTCCTCTAAATTTTAGTATAATATGCATTAATACTTTTAAATGAAATACCTAATATACAAAAGCTAAATATTTTTTTCTTATAACTGCCTTTTTATACACTTAATTAAATTGGTTACCTAAAATGATCTAAAAATAAAAACAAATAACAAACAAAATTGTTGGCAAACACAGTTTATTATTTATAGTAATTTTTCGTGATATAAAATTGAAAACAATTTTATTTTATAATTATTAATAATAATTTACCTATATACCTACTTACTTTCACACATATTTTTTTTTAAAACTATATTGGACGCATTAAAAAAAATATTTTGGTGAATTATAGGCCCCCAAAATCAATGGGCCCCGGGACCGATATAAGATATTATATCATTGAATTCAAATTTAACATCATCCATAACAGTGACCCACTTGTAACCTACTGTACAACAGAGTGACATCCACTTACCCACCTTTTTTTATTTTGTTATTTATTTTAGTTTTTTAATCTTTTAATTTTTGTGTCTGTGATTACGGTTTAGGGCAGTAAAACTGCTTGGATTTTCTTAAATAGTTTCTTGTTCGATGGGAAAGTGAATCTAATTGATGCATTTTGTAGGTCAAAATCCCATATTCCTTTAGTCTTCAAATGCACCAAGAAAAATGAAAAAAAAATTAAGGAAAAATAGGAAATTTTTTTTTAACAAATTGTTGTATTACGATACATGAAATTTTCACTGGTTGTTTATATATGAATTTACAAAATATTTGGATGTTTTTTGAACTGTTTACAGACATTTTCAGTTTCCAATTTTTTAGTTTTTAGATTCTGAGCGCTACGATGAATGTATTGATTTTACAATGAAGTGTGTTTTTTTTACTTTTTTAATTTTTTTTAATTTTAAATTTTTAAATTGTTGTGTCTGTTGTTTTCTTTTAGGACAGTAAAAGTTCTTGGATTCTCTTCAATAGTATCTTTTCTGATAGAAAAGTGAATCTAGTTAGTACTTTGGGGGGTCAAAAGTAAACATTATAGTTAAGTATATAGGTATATATTTAATTTGCCACCAGACAGTCGCTGTTTTTAAAATTTTCAATATTAAACGTTATTATGATACTTCGCATAAATCATTTGCCGAAAAATGTCTAGTAATTTGTGAAATCCGTAAATCAAAAATTGAGAACTTGCTTATAAAATATTAAGTGAACGAAAATAATATGCACAAATCATACACCAAATTCTATGCAGTTAGTTGAAAGCAATATTCTATTTCTACTATAATTATTATTATAAATTTGAATTTTATTTTATTTTTTTACATTTTAGATTTTGAGCTGAGCGATGAATGTATTGATTTTGATCATCAGTTGAAAATTTCCATAGAAAATCTCAAAATCACTATTTGAGCACCTCCCGGGGTTGGTCCTATCTAAATTAGCCTATCTTCTTCCCAGAGGTCTAACCTATCTCTGTACCAAATGATCCCGTGTACTTTGTTGCCCGGCAACCAATAATAATTATTATAAGAGCTTCAAAATCCACGGTTACCATGGACATTATCTATGAATATTATCATGGATATTACCATGAAATTATCTATGGACACACACTCAGACACACAGACAGACATACATTAATTTATATATATATAGATTTTTAGGTAATCATTACGTATTTGAGGCATTACATACACTCAAGTCAAAAGAGCTTATTCCACAAAACATCCGGAATAAACCCAGACAGGGAGAAAAAGTATGATTCTGTTACAATTTATTTATTTTTTAAATATATTTAATAATTTAATTATAACAGGTTATATTAGCTGTGGTTAGAATTGAGATTGAATTAAATAAGAGTACCAAAGGTAGGCATTAACTTGTTAAATACATACAATTGATTGTAAATAATACAGATTGTTTATAAATAATTTAGTATATTAATTTATTATATTTATAAATATCAGTTAACAATAAAAATGAATATATTTTATTTATGATTTGATTTTCAGTGAATCGTCAATTGGTAATGTGTAGTGTATACTACTGGATTAAAAATGTATTGGTATTTTTAGTTAATTAGTTTAAATCTAATGGATATCTCTCCACTTTTTATAATTTACATTTTCGATCCCTCCATATGTTTTGTCAAAAATAATGCATCTCCCTTATAAGTTATAATAATTATTATACATAAATATTATCGATACATACTTATTTGTTTGCCCGTTTAAATTGGGCCATAAAGTGACAATACTAGATCTAATATATCTAAATGTAATTTCTTAATATTTTACGTTGATAAGATAACATTTTATTAAATTAGATCTAAGAAAGTTAGGAGGTAGGAGCTTGCATGTTTTTCAATAATCATTCAAAACATATATACCATGGATATCTATGTAATATATAGGTACATTTGTTTCATATCATAATAATTAATAATAGTAGTTTAATGCAATATTTTTTATTTTGCATATATTTATATATTTTTTCCGTAAAATTGAATATTTTACTATATTTGTATTTGAAGTACATTTTTTACATTTTATTACCAATAAATATCAGTATGAGTTTTCGAGAAATGGAAAACAAATCGAGTAAAATGATTAAAATTATTTATAATTTATCACAAAATGTATAGGCAATAATATAATTAAAAAGCTCAATTTGCTCTATTAAAATATTCGGTAAATGTAATTGTATAATTATTATAATAGGTATAATGTAAATAGCTTGAACTAATTCTGACATAAAAAAAAAATTGTGTAGGTAGGTAGGTATAAAGTGCACAATCAAATAAAAACAACGAAGTTGATGACACAGTATTTACATGGCACTATAGTTAAAATAGTAAAAAAAAAAATTATAGTAATTGAGTTATAAATATATTTAATTTTACTTCAGGATAATCAATTCTGGAAATTGGAACAAACATATTTTATTTAAAGAACATAATGATTTAAAATGTTTGCTATGTATTGCATAACTGAATGGATGTACTTGTATCCATATTTTAACACAGTTTGAAAATTATTTTTTACAAGACACACTAGCTAAGATAAGAAATTTGTTAGTAAAAGGATAATTCATAAATAATGGTGGTAATTAATTTAATTGTAGCTAACAAATTAAAATGTTTATATAATATTTAAACAAATACAGTGGCGATTCATTGCTGAAATTCTGTATAAATCTGTACATTTTTGATTTCCGGTGGTTGTTCTAGTGACTAGTGGTGACTTTTCCTTAAGTAATGTTTTCAATCATCAGACTAATAAGTCAAGTGTTTAAATTTTAAACTGTATGAGCGTAAACTAATAGCGCTTTCGATTCGATTTGACTGAGTGTTTTGCAAAAACGTATTTCGATTTGACCAACATTCAGTGACCTGGTGCAGTCTTTTGTATTCGATTTATTAGTTATAGATGAATAATGCAATTGCACAGTTGTACAAGTATAATTGATAAGTTACTGTACATATTTATGTATTTGTGCAGTTATGTAATTATGTAATTATAATTTATCATATTGTATTAAAAACACACAGAGTTAGCTTTCTAACCTTAGATTTTATTGTATTATTAGAAAAAATTAGAAATAGTTATAAGCAACAAATTTATGTTTTTACTTAGGTATAAGTAAACTAATGCGTGAAATGAAAAAAAATTCAAACAATTGATTGGGCTGGGCCGATAAATTGACATAAAAGAAAAATAATTATGAAAAATGTGAAAAAAAAATCGGACTTGGCAGGGATTTGAACCCGGGACCTCTCGCACCCTAAGCGAAAATCATACCCCTAGACCACCAAGTCTCATGAAATAACATAAAAAATAACGTGTATTTCTAACAATCACCGGGTAATAGGGAAAGTTCATTGCATTTTAAGGTTTGTAATGCGAACAACTGAACCAGGACCAATCATTAACTAAATAAAAAAAACGCTCAAAATTGATTCAAAGTCCAAAATTATACATATAAAATTGACAGGCGTTTTTGTACATTTTTTGGACTAAGATTAAATAATCTTTCCAAGTATACAAAGTTACCTTGATTTATTCTTCCCTAATAACTGCAGCCACCAGCCACTGAAGATAAATCCCTGCAGAAAATGGTAAAATAATCGTAGTTACATTGTACACAATAATTCGAACGTTTTCGCTGATCATAATATTGTGTAATATATTATGCGATAACACAGTATTCCATTAAGTATTATATTTTTTAAAAGATAAGCTGCCTTTGAATTACGTATATTGAAGCAATAAATCGCTAAATTACTAAAATCAATTCTTTGGACATCGATGGTTAAATAAAAGGGCGAAACCTATTAATAAATAATGTAGATTTCATGTCGGCCAGTCTCGTTGGCCAGCCAGGATTGAAGCTACCAAGAACATCTCAGTGGGCCACATAAAAAATATTGGGCCAATAGCCAAAAAAATGGTCCGTCATTATATTATCTAAAATGATAAAATCAAATTATAGTAGCCTTATTGGGTTAAAGGACTAGTAAGTTTACTATAATTTTGTTTTAAAACATACAAAACAATATTAAAAAATAGGGTTGGCTCGTGTTGTAAGAAGTGGAAGTCAGTGCATCGTATAATTTGATACAATCAAACACTCAAATACTCAATGGTCTCTATAACAAGATTTTTTTTCTATAAAAATCTTATTTTGTGTAAATAAGCGCTTAATTTAATACTTAACTGAAGATTTTTAGTATAAATTAAAATGATAACATTACTTTTCTACTAAAAGTTATTTTAATTAATTGACTTTCTTATTTCAACTTTTTCTTATTTGATAATTTTTGGTCTAATTTAATATGAGACTATGATTTTAATATAATAAGAGACTGAAATATGATTTATTTTCTTTTTAAATTTTAATCTAGAACAGAGATGAAAAAATAGTAATTTGGTGGTTTAAAAGACAAAATGTATAAGTATAGTTTATTTTTCATGTAAAAGTCAATGTAATAAAAAATTAAAATAACCTTATGAACAATTATAATATTATTCTGTTTTTAAAAAACAGGTTGACTGATCAGTATACATTTACAAACAAATTTTATGAATCAATTATTATTATTTAATATATTGTATTACCTACCTAAATATATTAAATATTAAATAAAACTAGAACCGAAAAAAACCGAAAAATTCTCTCCCGACAATTATCGGTTCCGGTTCCGGTTTAGGTTCCTAAGAAAATAAAAAAGGGTTCGGTAAAGTTTCGGTTCCAATATTTTCAATAGGTTCCGGTTAAAATGCCGATATTTTAAATTTCGGTTCCAAGCCCTGGACGAGACGTTATATTTAAAAAAAAAACTTTAAATGTTTATTATATACCTGACGGAACTCTAACGTTTAAAAACGGAAAGAGTGCTACGAAAGTAAACTGTCGGTAAGGAACGAGTCGCATTAATAACTTATCGCAATTGTTATGAAAAAGTATTAACAAACATAGGTAGGAAGTATGGATGTATTAGTTATTAAACAATAATTAGGGAATGTAGTATTCATACGTAAAACAATTAGTATTACGAAATGAAATTGTGATTGTACATTAGAATAAACAAGTACAATCCCAAAACTGTAAATAAGCTTTTTATACAGGATAGATTGCCCTATAGTTAGATTAAGATATAAGAAACACGAATAGGTAGCGTAAGATGAACAGTGGAGAATGGAGACAGTGCCATTGTCTGTATATGTTCAAATCAATAAAACTTGGTGATAACTGATTAGACGTGAGTTCGTTACTTTATTATTAAATCTATTTTCAAACTCGACGAGTACGAGGCTACTAAACGGTCAACCGACTTGTAAAACTATTGCTTATTACTGATTAAACGGTTAAGTACAGGCAAAGTCCCTAATGTCCAGATTTTTTGGAAAAAAAATATTTACTTTAGACTCGTGTAACAATATAATCTTACGTCATATTTCTTGCACATATGATTTTACATAATATATTTTGTATTATTAAACGAAAACGAATAATATCAATTCCTAGTGTACCTTTTGATTTACGGTTTCCCCTAAATCTCGCTGTATTAACGATTTTTGTTGGTTTATGCTGTTGTCATTACGAACCTTCGATAATACGAACTTGGACTGGGTCCCCAGAGGTTTTTTATATTATAATTATTATGTATTATTATTATTCCGAGTTGACTTTATTACAATTTTAACAAAATATATGATCGAATTTTTACAACCTGTTTTCCCGAATAGATATTCAAAAAAGTTTTGGAAAATTTCTAGTTCCCACCAAAGTAAACAAACTACTAGATCCAATTTGGCTACCGGAAACATGTCTCAAAGTTCAAAATCAAATAATTTTTTCTATGCTAGAAAAATACAAGTGTTTTCAGACACAAAAATCTATAAAAAAAATCACACATTATTGTAAAGCATTGCTCCGTTCAAAATCCTAAATCCCAACTTTAAATAATATCAACATAAGTCGAACGAAATCGAATGCGATTATTTGTCTTACATCGTTTTTATAAATACATGAATCAAAAACTTTTGACTGAACTTTTGATTTTCTATCTAGGAAAATAAATTAATGGACGTAAAAAAAAATATTTTATGAATCAGTAAAAATATAAGTAATAAAAATGTAAAAAATATGATTATAATACGCCCAATTGTTCAGAATATTTAAAGAAAAATTAAAAATGAATACTTAATTCAATATATAATTAATTGAAATCAAGTGAAATATTTTTGGTAATTTTTGAAGGTTTATATATTATGAAACCAACCATATTATGTTCATAATATAACTAATTTTATCGTATCGTATCGTTGTTTGTCGGTTATTATTGAATACTACTCGTATCATCTAAATTATAGATAGAATTGTATCGTTTTGGCAACAGGTAGCTATTGCCTATTGATTAGGTTAGTTACCAGGGCTCTTAAGTTCATGCCCTAAAATATGCCTAAATAAGCATGCACTTACGCACCAAAAACTGGAAAAATATACCTTAAACAGTTCAGAGATATGCATTTATTATTTATATGCACTAAGAATCCACGGATTAAAAAAAGATGATATCATAAGCATTTTTTGAAATATCCATTCATATTTTTAAAAGTTTTATTTTTGATCGTTTTACGTTACGACAATTCCCTTACATTTTATACTGCAATGGAAAAATATAAATTATGTAAATTTTCATGATAGATGTAATTTTTTTTATTCATTAATTTCGATATATATGTAGTTAAAGGCTAGAGCGCTAGCTTTATTTCTTCCTATGATGAACAGATGAATATGGTCGTGCCAAACAGATTAAGAGAGATAGCATGAATTTTATCATAAGAGGTAATGGCACTATTCCGAGAACAAACTTTTTTAAATTTGTTTTTAAAAAAAAAACATTGATATTGTAAATCAAAATTATAAAATTATTTAAAATAAATCAGTATAAATATAAAACAAGGATCAGGAATCTCCAAAATTAATATTTAATTAAAAATATTACTGAATTTTAAAACGTATTCTATTAACTAATTTAATTATAGCAATTATATTAACAATAATGAAATCACCTATTAGATCAAATTAATTATTTAATTCAAAAAATAACTTTAACTATAATAATTAATTTAATCAATAAAACATCATGAATTTCATTTATAATTTTCATCTTATATATTGGAGGATTAATAATTAATTTTTATACATTTCAAGATTGCTTTCAATGAATTAAACATTAATACAATTATAAAATATAATTTAAAATTAATCTTTATATGCTTAATATTATCCTACTTTAATTATTTATAAATATAGAAAATATAACTTATGAAATAAATTTATATTTGAAGATAACTTTTACTTATAAAGATATTTATAATACCTAATAATATTATAATTTATATAATTATATTATTCTATTTTTTATATTAATTTTAATTATTTGAATGTTAAAAATTAATAAAGGACCAATTCGACAAAAAAACAATTAATGAAAAATAATATAATAAAAATTTTATCACCAATATTAAATTTACCAACACCTGCCAGAATTAGTTTTATATGAAATTTCGGATCTTTACTAATAATTTGTCTAATTAATCAAATTTTAACAGGATTATTTTTAGCTTTTCATTATAAAACAGATATTAACTTAGCTTTTCAAAGAATTATTAATATAAATCGAAATATTAACTTTGGATGATTAATTCGTTCATTTCATGCTAATGGAGCATCAATATTTTTTATTATGATTTATATTCATATTAGACGAGGAATTTATATAAATTCATTTAATTTTAAAATAACATGAATTATTGGAGTATTATTACTGTTACTAACTATAATAACAGCTTTTGTAGGATATGTATTACCATGAGGACAAATATCATTTTGAGGAGCAACAGTTATTACAAATCTTTTATCAGCAATCCCATATTTAGGAAATTCAATTGTAATTTGAATTTGAGGAGGATTTTCAATTAATAACGCCACACTAACACAATTTTTTTCAATTCATTTCATTTTACCTTTTATTATTATCTTATTTACTTTTATTCATCTTTTTTTTTTACATATGACAGGATCTAATAATCCTTTAGGTATTAATAGAAATTTTGATAAAATTACATTTTCACCTAATCATATTTATATGAATATTTTTTATTTTAACTTTAATTTTTCCTTATTTATTAAATGATCATAATAATTTTATTATAGCAAATTCAATAGTTACACCTCATCATATTCAACCAGAATGATATTTCTTATTTTCATATTCAATTTTACGAGCAATCCCTAATAAATTAGGAGGAGTAATTGCTTTAATATTATCAATTTTAATTTTATTAATTATACCTTTATTAAATAATAAAAACTTCTTAAGAAATAAATTTTACCCTATAAACAAAATTTTATTTTGAATTTCTATTATAACATTTCTTATATTAACTTGAATTGGAATACAACCAGTTGAATACCCTTTTATTTCAACAAGTTAAATTTTTACAACAATTTACTTTTCATACTTTTTTATTAATTTTTATATTATAAAATTATGAGATAAATATAATAACTCATTAAAATATTTATTTAGAAAATAAAAAATAGAAATTAATTCTATTAACTTTATACTAAAATTAATGATATAAGTTAAATAATTTAATAGAAAAAATTAAATACAAATAAAAATAATGATACAGGAAAAATTAATTTTCAAATTAAATATATTAATTTATCATAACGAAAACGTGGTAAAAACCCACGAATCAAATAACTAAAAATATAATATAAAATAAAAATATTTAAATAAAATTTATTTATTATTAAACCAAAAAATATTTCACATAATAGTATACCTATAAATATAATTCTTATATATTGAGATATAAAAATAAAAATTAAAGATAAACTTCTAAATTCAATATTAAAACCAGAAACTAATTCTGACTCCTTCTCAGAAAAATCAAAAGGAGAAGGATTCATTTCTGCTAAAAATCTAATTAATAATAAAATAAATATTAAAAAAAGAAAAAAAAATTTAGAATTTATTTGATAAATATAAAAATCATTCAAATTAAATCTATTGGTTAAAAATAATAAATTTATAATAATTATTATTATTCTTACTTCATAAGAAATTATTTGAGAAATAAAGCAAATTATTCCCAAAACTGAATAATTAGAATTAGATGATCATCTAATTATTAAAAAAAATATAAACTATTAATACAACAAAATATATAAATTAAACCAAAACCCATAATGTAATTTATACCAATATAAGGATAAATAAAAAAAAAAAAAACAGAAATTAATAAACCTAACATAGGAGAAACTATAAAAATAAAAAAATTTATATTTCTAGGATAATTAACTTCTTTAAAAAATAATTTCAAACCATCACATATAGGTTGAAAAATACCTTTAATAAAAAACTTATTAGGACCTTTACGTAATTGAATATAAAAAAAGTAAAAAAAGCTACTCGTATAAAAACTATTAAAAATAAAATAAAAAAATTAATAATCATAATATACATAAAAATTACTATCTATAATTAAAATTGTATAATTAAATTCTAAATTTAACACAATTATCTGCCAAAATAGTTAAATTTATTTAATTCATTTAATAAAAAATTGAATTTAATTATTTAATCCTTTCGTACTAAAATAATTTAATTATTAAAAGGTAGAAACCAACCTGGCTTACGTCGGTTTGAACTCAAATCATGTAAGAATTTTAAAGGTCGAAACAGACTAATAATTAAAATTTTGCACCTAAGATTAATCTTATTAACATCGAATCGAGGTGGCGCAAACTAATTTTTTAAATTTGAACTTAAAAATAAATAATACGCTGTTTATCCTAAAGTAATTTTCCTATAATTAAAAAAATTTTAATTCAAAATACTCACTAAATAATGTAAAATTTTAAAAAAAGTTTAATATTTTTTTTTATCACCCCAATAAAATAAATAACAAAATTAAAATATTTATAAGCCAAAAAAATTAAAATTTATATTTATAAAGTTTATAGGGTCTTATCGTCCCTTTAAATAATTAAGCTTTTTTACTTAAAAATAAAATTTAATTATATAAAAATAAAGTTTATTCTCATCAAATCTTTCATACAAGTCCTCAATTAAAGACTAATTATCATGCTACCTTGCACAGTCAAAATACTGCAGCTATTTAATAAATCATTGAGCAGATCTATATTAAATTAAACATAAGACAATGTTTTGGGGAACAGAGAAAATAATTTTGCCGAATTCATAAGGTATAAAATATAAATTAGACGAAGGAATCAGGAGGACGAAAAAGGAAAGAGGAAGGGAGAAAAAATAAAAAAAAAAAAATAAAGGTAGAAGAAAGGAAAAATAAAAGAAAGACGACAGGGGGACAAAACGGAAAGAAAAAAGGGCGAGGCCGAGAAAGGAAAAAGAAAGAAAGGAGGAGAGAAAACAGGGGAAGTGGAGCCCGAAAAGAAGGGAAAGGGAAAAGAGGAAGAGACAAAAGCAAAAGAACGGGGAAAAGGGAAAGGAAAGGGAAAGGGTAAATAACTAATATAAGATAACAAATTAAATTTCAAAAACGAAATATTATCTTATAAATATTATAAAACAATAAATTAATAATAAAATTAACTCTATAAATTTGAGAAATTAAAAAAAAATTAAAAAATTTTTAATTATCCTGAGACAAAAGGTACTAAAAGATTCTTTTTAAAATTAATTAATTCTTTCACAATACTATTAAACGATAAATCTATAAATTAATTTTTACATTACATACTAAAACTTAAAACAAATAATTACTTTTATAAAAAATCAATAAAAAAAATAAATATATTAATAAACTTACTTTAAATAAGTTAACAACATTATCATTGTAAAGGATTATTACTTTAAATTTAGATATTGATATATTAAAATATCTTTCTAAATACACTTCCAGTACAGAACTTGTACGATCTTGTCTTATTTTTTAATAAGAATGAGGGCACTATGTACAGATTTTAGATCTTTATCATATAATTAAAGAAAATAAATTACTATTAAATCAATTTCATTTTAATTGTAATTAAAAAATCCAAAAAAATAAAATTTTAATGTAACCCATTAATGCACTTAGTATTAACCACAATCTTGACTTAACATTAATTATAAAAGAAATAAAAGCAAAAAAATTTTTCACATAGATCATGACAGCGATATATGAACTATTAGATATATAAGTGTAAAATTAAGAGTGGATTACAATAAAAAATGGGGGGTTCTTAATAAGACTAAAATTACCACCAAGTTTTTTAAATTGAAAGAACATTAACTACTACTTGTTAGTAAATTAATTTAAATTTTTAATAGGGAATCTAATATCTCTAGTTTTTAATTAAAATTTAATAGAATAAATAATGATATAAAATTCTTGATTAAATTTTACGTGTAGTTAAAAAACATTAAATTACAAATTATAGTTTTAATACTACACCAAACTATGATTTGTAGATTATGTTTAACGCAACTGCTGGCACATAGTTAGTCTATTACTAAATTAATAATTAAATCGAAAAGCTCTGGACGAGGGAATGAGGGACTAGGAGAAGTATGGAAGAGCCTGTGAAGAACGGATGAACAATCAAATATATCATCTATTTTCTTAATTAACTAAAAGTGTATAGAAAATAATATATATTGATAGATTACATACTAATGAATGGTTTAAATTATTAAGTATACATAATTTTTAATTTAAATAAAAATTATCCATTAATTAAAATACATCATAATCTCAAATAAAAATATAAATTCTTAATTCAACATCAAAACTCCAATAAAATAAATAAATTTACTATTAAATCAATTTCATTTTAATTTTAATTAAAAATCCAAAAATAAAATTTAATGTAACCCATTATATACTTATTATTAACCACATCTTGACTTAACATTAATTATAAAAATAAATAAAGAAAATAAATTTTTAAATATATTCATGACAGCGATATATGAACTATTAGAAATAAGTAAAATTAATCGTGGATTATCAATTAAAAAACGGGTTCCTCTAATAAGACTAAAATACCGCCAAATTTTTTTAAATTTAAAGAACATAACTATTAATTTTTAGTAATTAATTTAAATTTTTTTTAATAGGGCATCTAATCCTAGTTTTAATAAAATTTAATAGAATAAAATAATTATAATAATCTTCTTGATTAAATTTGACTTATTAAAAAAAATTAAATTACAAATTATATTTAATACTAAGAACCAAACTATTTTATTTGTAGGAGGAGGTTTAACCGCAACGGCGGGCACAGAGTGGAGTTTAGACGAAAGAAGAAGAAAGCGAAAGCTCGGGAAGATGGAAGAGGGAAGACTGAGAATATTTAAAGCGGGAAGAAGGAGGAACAAGCAAAAAAATCAGCGAGGGGCGGAAGGAAAGAAAAGGGAGAAGAAAAGAAAGGAGAGGAGAGAGAAAAGAAGAAGAGAGAGGGGGAAGAGGAGGAAAAGACAGAAGGGGGAAGGGAAGAAAAAGGGAGAAGGAAGGAAAGAAAAGCAGGAAGCGAAAGAAGAAAGAAAGGAGAAGGAAACAGCACAAAACGCAAATAGAAGAAAGAAATTTAAAACAAAAAAAGAAGACAAAAGGATATAATGATAATCAAAAGGGGAGCATAATAGAGGAGAACTAAAAAGAAGAAGAAAAGATCGGAGAGGGGCAGAAATTTTGGGGAAGAAGAAGCAGGGCGATAAAGGTAAAATAATTTTTTAATAAATTTAGACTTATTTAAATAATTACATACAACTATTATATGTAATTTTTTTAAATTAAATCTTCCCGGATATATATATATATATTATATTCATATAACCCCAACTTAATACAAGTTAATTCCTAACCAATAACTATCTGTTGCCAAGACGATACAATGCCATCTATAATTTAGGTAATGCGAGTAATATTCAATAATAACCGACGATACGATACGATAAAATTAGTTATATTATGAACATAACGTGGTTTATACATGTTTCTGAAAATGGTTTTAAGCTCTGACATAAACACACGTCTATTCAATTATCACGAAGTTTTATTGATTTGAACATATACAGACAATGGCACTGTCTCCATTCTCGCTGTCCTACTCCTGTTCCTTATATCTTAATCTAACAGTAGGCAATCCCTCCTATATAAAAACTGCTTATTTGCTTGTTTTAATACTAAATTTCCTAATGATTTAATAATTAATACATCCGTTCTTACTATAGGTACCTATGTTATACTTGACTTATTCATAAATCATAACAAAAGCGATAAGTTGCTAATGTGACTCGTATCTTTCTGACAGTTTCCTTCCGTAGCACTCTTTTCATTTTCAAACGTTAGAGTTCGGTCAAGTAAATAATAAACATTTAAAGTTTTTTTTAAATATAGGTAACGCCTCGTCGGCTACCACACGATTCCGCAAAAATTTTATATCTAACTTATCGAAAGACCTTCTGTTGAGAAGCCCCCCTAATAATATATAGTCCTTAAAAATGGTTTTACAAAAATATAAAATAAAAGTCATGTCGGAACTGGTATTTACAAGGCCGTAGCCGGAACAAATTTTGATCCTTCAAAACCCCCTCAAATATATTCAGTATTACGAGCGTGTTCTCGTTTGAAAAACAGAAGTTGCTCCGCAAGACACTCCTTGAGTATTACCAAAATCTCAAGAATTTGAAAACATATGCGGTATTGAAGTATATTTAAAACTTTCAGAAATCAAATTTTGAATAACTGCATTATCGATGAAAAAAATGGGTGCGCGTGCTTGTTGAATCAACCTATGTCGGGTGATTACAAACATCGGTCAATTAAAGCAAGCATGAAAAATGTGACCACGCCATTTTGTTGATGTCATTTACACACCATAATAATAATATTATGTACTATACGGTTATGGATTATGATATAAACGAACTATCTGCAGTGTTGTAAAGTATTTATGTAAAAGTCTTAAAATATTTTTTCTGTATTAAATACTTTTTTTTAGAAGTATTTGAACGGTTTTTAAATACCTACTTGTTTTTATATTCAATGCTATTTAGATTCTGAGTGAAACGACGAATGTATTGATTTTACAATGATGTGTGTTTTATATTTTTTTTTATTTTTAATTTTTTTTAATTTTTTTTGTGTCTGTGTACACGAAAGTAGTCGAAATAAAATGCTTCGATTTCAACTTCAGTATCTTTTTCGATTGGAAAGTAAATATCGTTGGTGCATTGGGGAGGTCAAAATTTAAAACTCCCAGTAATTTTCAAAAGCGCCAAGAAAAATAAAAGAAAAATTAAGGAAAAAACGAGAATTTTTACGTAAAATCGATTTTTCACAAAATTGAATTGTGGTTTTTGTTGTAACCTTAAAACAAATGACCGTAGATACATGAAATTTTCACTGGTGTTTATATTTTCATTTCTATACACAATAATTTTTCCAAATATTTTGACTTATTTTGAGCGTTTATGGATATTGTCAGTTTCCATTTTTTTTAGTTTTTTTTTTCTATAAATATCAATAAAATTTTATCTGTTAGGTTAGGTTAACCTAAAAAGCTTGAAAATTTAATAGAAGGCTCCTAGGTTATTGTTTCAAAGGCAGATGAAAAAAATTAAAAATCCTTAGTCACAGTTTTCATATAAGCATTTAAAGTTCAAATCTTGACAAAATACGGAAAAATCACGAAAATTAGTAAATTATTTTGAGTTGAGAATTCATAAAAATTTTTCTTTTTAAATCTAAGATTTTAAAATGTAATACTAGATTCCTTATAAGATTATCTACCTTTATCAAATAAAAAATGTCTATAAGAAAGTCAAATTAAATTTTTATGAGCGTTTGAAATTCATATTTTTACAACATTTGATATTCACTCGATTTCTCATGTAACGATTTTCTTATTTTATTGTAATTAAAAAACGAATGACTGTAAATACTTGAAAATTTCACTGAATGTTTATATTAGTATTTTCTATACACGATAAATTTTGAAAACAATTTGACTCTTTTTGAGCTGTTTACGGACATTGCCAGTTTTCAATTTTTTTAGTTTTTTTTTCTATAAATATCAATAAAATTTTATTTGTTGGGAAATAAAGCGTGAAAATTTAATACAAGGCTCCTGATATATTTGAAAAATATTAAAATTCCAGGCACACTTTTATAAGCATTAAAGATCAAAATTTGACAAGATACGTACGAATCAGGATAAATTTCATAAAAATTTTTCTTTTTAAACCTAAGATTTGAAAATGTAATACAATATTCCTCATAAGTTGACATTTTAAAATAACTTTAGACAAAAAACTCTGTTTTATTTTTTCAGATTTTTGGTTAACACAAAAAAAATATACTTACGTAAACCTTGTTTAAATTTTTAATCTATTGCTATAAGGTTGAACATTTTATGATTTTAATTCTTAAATTTGATAAATGTTGTCAAAAATTTAACTTTAAATGCTCATAAAATAAATTGTGCGTGTAGTAGGTTACTTTTGGGTCACTGTAATGGTATTAAGTGTGAGTTAAATTACATAATATCAATGTGTATACGAAAAACGATACTGAGCAAAGACGGTTTGCCAGCCTAGGATATTTTATATTATATTTATATTGTTATTTTATATTAATACGCGGTAGCCGATAAGTTTAATTAATATTATTTGCATTTTATCATATTCCAATAATTATACATAATTATATACCTACTTGAGAAATTTCAAGTACCTACGAATAATATTTTTAAAACACAACGAAATAACTAAAATTGTTATGCTTGGTTACCCATTAAATATGTAATTTTGTCCACATTATAACTTAATTAAATATCTATAAAAAATGATGCGGAATCTTTGTTTAAATTTTTAATCCTTAGTGAGCTATACAATTTTAAAACTTTGAACTAGGTACATAATAATTTGTACACTTTCAATTTGATAAATTTAATTAATATTTGAACATAAAACGCTTAAAAAAAATTAAATGTGAATAATATGTATTTTCAATATTATTCAACTACCATTGTATTAGACATTATATAAGATACATTGTATACACTGTATTCTGTATTTACTTTATTTTTATATAATTTTTTAAACTTTGTTAGAAATCTAAATTTGTATATTTATAAACTCATAAAATCCAATTTATAATTTTATATTAGACACAAAATGAGTAGGTACCTATACTTACTTAAGTATATTAATATACGAAATACAGAAATATACTATGAAGTACCTATATTCAGTACAGTTTCTGTAAGTAAATGCCCGTGAAAAAAAATTATAACCTTTTTAAGGCTATATCAGTCTTGCTGCTAAAATTCAGACAATATTGATTTTTAATAATCAATTAGACTATTAAAATTATTTTCGTTGATAATTAAATGACGAAATCATTTTCATAAAAAATTTTATTTTTAAACCTAAGATTTGAAAATGTAATACAATATTCCTCATAAGTAGTATATTAAAAAAACAGTGTCTACAAGAAAGTAAAATTTTTATGAGCATTTGATGTTAGATTTTTGCATACCATATTCACTCGATTTCTCGTGTAGCGATTCTTTATCTGTTGTAATTCAACAACGAGTAACTGTCAATAGGCACATGAAAATTTCAATGAATGTATATATTTAAATTTCTATACATCATCATATTTTTTACTCGTATTGAATTTGTGTATGAACAAATTCATAGTTAAATTTTTTAGTTTTTTTTTCTATAAATTTTAAGACAAGGCTCCTGATATATTGCTAAAATAGTAGTTGAAAAATAATAAAAATACATTGGCACAATTTACTTAACTAAGCATTTAAAGTTCAAATTTTTACAAATTTAAAATTAATAATTAATAGTTAAAATTTGTTTAAAATTATCCACTTTTATAGCTAAAAGTAGAAAATTAAAACAAGATTCCATGTAATTAGTTTATAAATAAATTACTTTATTCACAATATCATCTAATTATTTAGTAATATCTTTGGCTGACTGACTGTCTTCGCTCAGAATTTTTTTTCTTATACAATGATATTATATCATTAATTCAAATTTAACACCATCGACAGATTTGCCGAGCAAGACCAGTGAGTGCTAGTATGTGGTGTATGTGTATGCCTTTACATTAGAATAAAATATTAACACAAATTTTGGTATTAAGTTGCTATAATAAATAATATATAAATATATAATAAAACATAGTATAAATTATGTGGCGTCAATGGCCTAACAGATAAAAGTAATAATGATAGGTCGTCTGACACAATTAATAAAATATAAATAATAATGTATTCCGTACATAATTTGATTTAAAGTTACCACACATATTGGTTAAGATAAAAATAAACTCACGGCCGTAAAATTTGTCATACAAATAATAAGACTAATTTTAATGATTACCATCAATTTAATATTAACTTAAACATTAAGAATATAATGTATGAATATATGAGAGTAAACAAAATAAAAAAAGTGTTATTATTTATCTTACAAATTAACCATCACTTAATCATACTAGAAACCTTTTAAAGCCTTAAACCTTTTTAAACCTTTTTAAACTCTTTCATAACAATAAATAGGGAATTAATTCTATTACTAAATAAATTATAAAAAAAAACATTTTTTTGGGACGTGAAGTCTTGAGATGTTTGCAGTATACAGACGAGAAAAAATTATTTCTCTGTTAGCATCTGATTTCTTCCTTGGGTTCTTTAAGATTTATTACTATTACTGATCCGTTGTCAGAAACTACTAGGCTCTTAATGTCAAATTCTTCATTTGTAGTACCTAAATTAAATTCAATATTATTTATTAACAAGGGTTGTAATTTATAAAAGGATATTTAATAAAGAATTGTAATGCTCAACATTCTCTAGTTATAGAAACTATAATAATATTTTATACATTAACAGCACAAATGAAGATATGTTATATATCATTTGATTTTTAATATGTTTTTGATTTAATATAAAAATTAAAAATAATATTGCTACCATTTCATTTGCAGCTAATATATCTTGTCTTTGCTACTGTTATTACAATAATGTATAATTCATGTATAGTTCAAAATATAATGTATATTGTGTGTGGTGAAAAGAAGTATGAACATAATATTATTATGTTTATTATAATATACTCTTTAGTTAAGCTTTCTTTTTTCTTTTTTAAGTAGTTACATAGTAATGTAAGCTTATTTCTGTTTTTAGCGAAATGAGATAAAAAAAAATAAAAGTATACAAGTGCAACAAAAATATCCATCGATTGCATATTAAATCGATATCAAAAATACTTTTTTATTATGCTTACCGGACTTAATCTATCAAAAATTGCACCATTTTCTTTTGAGGAGTTATCAGTTTCTTCCACTTGTTCAGCATCTGCAGAAGTTTGAGCAGGGCCATTGCAATTCAACATCATACCTTTTTTGCTATCCAGTTTTGGGTTGTTTGCAGTATCGGGGCAAGAGAATTTTTTTTGTTTTCCTAAAAATAAAATGGAATTATAATGATCTATGACTTTGTAGTCTTCTGAATTTTAACTTACCCTTCTTAAACTTAAAATATTGAAGTTAGATTCTTCACATGTTCTTCCCTAATGTGTTCACGACAAAGTAATCGGCAGTCAAACAATGAAGAAGAAGAACATACTAAGCAATATATCGTTTTCCTCCGTTTGTGGTACCTAAAATAAATTCAATATTATTTATTAACAAGGTTTGTGATTTATAAAAGGATGTTTAATAAAGAATTTTAATGCGCAATATTCTCTAGTAAGTATAGAAATAATTTTATTTTAAATATTAACAGCACAAATGAGGATATGTATTTATTGTGATTAATAGATATTTATATAGTTAAAAAACAATTAATAATCTATACTTCCGTCACAAGCTTATTTAAAGGAAATAGATAAATCATTTGAATTTCAAATATGTTATTTGATTAAATAATATGAATAATAATATTGCTACCATTTCATTTGCAGCTAATATAACTTGTCTTTGATACTGTTATTGCATTAATTATGATTCAATGTTACAAGTATATGTAAATTGTATGTGTGGTGACAAGTTATAAAGATGAAGTATAGTATGTAATGATTAAGTAATATATAGTATAATGTATATTATAAGTATTAAGCTTATTGTGTTTATAGCGGAATGTGATGAAATAAAATATACAAGTGCTACAAAAATATCCATCGATTGCATATTAAATCAATATCAAAAACACACATTTTTAATTATGCTTACCGACTTACTTAATATATTTAAAGCTGCAGTATTTGCTTTTGAAGAGTTATCAGTTTCTTCCACTTGTTCAGTATCTGAAGATTTTGAGCGGGGACATTGTAATTCATCATCATACCCGCAACTTCACTACTTTTTTGGTACCCAGTTGATTATTGTCTATGTGCATAGGAGACTCCACTTTCTTCTTTTTTTGGGGGTAGTTATGTGAGATATTGAGTTGTTGGCAGTATCTGGACAAGAATATTTTTGCTTTTTCCTAAAAAATAAATGGATTAATAAAGATATACAATTTTGTAGTCTTCAAATTGTTCACTTACCCTTGTTAAAACTACAGTAGTTACATCCTTCATATGTTTTTCACGAATATGTTTACGACAAAGTGATTGGGAGTCATACGATGAAGAACATACTAAGCAACTATATTCTTTTTTCTCCTTTAGTGGTACCCAAATTAAATTCAATATTATTTATTAACAAGGTTTGTAATTTATAAAAGGATATTTAATAAAGAATTGTAATGCGCAACATTCTCTAGTTATAGAAATTAATTTATATTTTATACATTTCTTTTTTAAGTAGTTACAGTATAGTTACATAGTAATGTAAGCTTATTTCTGTTTTTAGCGAAATGTTATAAAAAAAAATAAAAATATTCAAGTGCAACAAAAATATCCATCTATTTCATATTAAATCAATATCAAAAAAAAATTTTTTATTATGCTTACCGGATTTAATATATTAAAATCTGCAGTGTCTTCCACTTGTTCAGTATAATTCGATATTATACACACATTTAAAGTAACTTTTTCGTTCTCCAGTTGATTATCGTCTATGTGCATAGGAGACTCCATTTTTCAGTTGTCGGCAATATCTAGGCAAGAATATTTTTTTGCTCGTTCCTAAAAATAAAATGGAATAGTAAAGATGTACAACTTAGTAGTCTTCAAATTTTTCACCAACACTATATAAAATTAATGTAGTTCTCTTTTTCATATGTTTCTTACTAATGTGTTTACGACAAAGTAATCGACTGTCATACAATGAAGAACATACTAAGCATCTATATTTTATTTTATTCTTTTGTGATACCTAAATTAATTTCAATATTTACAAGGTTTGTAATTTATGTAGGTCTTTTAATGAAAATTGTTGTTCTGGGCTGTCTCTAATTATAGAAACTAATTTATATTTTATTTATTAACAGCATCAATTATTATCTGTGTTTAATAGATTTTGTTACGGCTAAAAAAACAATAAAAAAATCTATACTTCTACCACATGCCTTATTAAAGGAAATAGAAAAATCAATTAAATTTAAATATCTTATGAGTATTTAATTATGTTTTTTTTTTTTTATTTAATAATAGTAAAAAATAATATTGTTAGTATTTAATTCTCAGCTAAAATAATTTGTCTTTTATACTGTTATTGTAGTATATTATGATTCAATGCTACAATAGATATAATTGAAGTTACACACAACTAAGTTTGGTCATAATATAATTATGTTTATTATAATAATTTATTATTTAGTTTAGCTTTTATATTTATTTTTTATTTGTGACAAAATTTTATTTTTAATAAGATGCACTTCTAATTCCAACTTGTCTATACGTATTAAATTTGATGTACACTTCATGCACGTGCGATCAGTTGAGTTAACAATTATCACACATTTTTCTCTAAAAATTATTGTTACGCACTACATCTTGTATGATAAGACTTTGGGCTATTTAGCAATATACCCCAGTAAACAAATACTTAATCAATGTTTTATTATTCATGTGTGAATTTATATAAAATGATTAGGTACCTACATACTGTTACTTTACATTCATTACCTATTATTGTATAGGTAATTGAGATGATAATTGATGATTAATAACTAGAAAAATAAGACTTACCTACTTATAGGTACAGACCCATGAGCACTTTTACTCACACAGACACTATGAATATAGCTTAGACTATCTAATTTGAGGGATTGACCACACGAACCATGGGAACGGTGTCACGAGTCACAAGGGACAAGTAGAGAAGAGTGTTCAAACTATATAGTTAAGACCCGAATAGGCCCATCTTCAGGCGTGATTCCACATAGTCAGTACGAGCATCTCCATGCCAGACTTTTTTTAGAATAACATTTTTTTACTTGGATTATTTCGATAAACGGCGTTTTTTCAGGGCATAGAGAATATCTGAGCAATTGTATATTTGATATCGGTTAGCAACATTCGTGGATCTAGTTTGCATTCGAGTATTCAACCACCCGTCTACCCATCATCCTATCCTGTAAGTGGGTGTACGCTACAATATCATGTATAGCTACTCATCAATAACATAATAGCCAATAGGTACACTCCGAGTCCAACACTAATATATTGTAGATACCTTTATACCATCGGATGAAAATAATATTGATAATACGTTTATAATATTTAATTTTATTATTATTAAACAATAGACTGAAAAATTATTATAACATCCAAAATTATGAATCAAGCGAGATGAATAAAAAAAAAAATCAACGATTAACAATAAATTATTACTTGGAATTGGTAAATATCCAAAGCATTCAAGAATGGCAACTTACCTTTGGTAGTAGACAGACAGTTTGATCGTTGTAAACAAAAGACGTCGTTCACCGGGAAAAACTTTACCGGTGTACCAGCAGTCGGGTGGGGCCAATGAGTGACAAACGAGGCGAACGATATTCAGCAACGGATAAACGGCCGGTGCGAACGGCAAACGAAAATGACTCGGTTTCGCGTCGGTGTGTCACCGTGTAAACGGTCTCGTCAGCTGTCGTAATATTGCACAACATTACAAAGACAATAATATTGATATTTATCTCGTACACGTCATGTCTTGGCGTCCGGTCGTTTCAGCTGCAGCAGCAACTGGTGTACCGCGTAGGGCGTAGCTTACGATCGTAAAGCCGCGGTCACACGATGATAGTAAAACGTGATAGTTGCTTGACCGTACAAACTCCGTGATATACTCCGTACCACGAGAGAACGCATACGGCGGCTGACCAAAACTCATCGTTTTCGCGCACGAGCGTCCCCCTCCATTAAGCAGTCTAAAGGCGAAACTATAGTCGTTCGCTATCGGAGCTATTCGGTTTTCAGTTGGCGCACATGTATACAGACTGGTTGTTGTTAACAACGCAACTGACAACTGTTGATTCGTACGTCACTCGTCGTTTACGCTACCGTCTTGTTTCTTTTTTACCGAAAATCTTGAATTATTTTAATTTTTTTTTATGCCAGTGTTTGCATTCTGTTTATTTTTACTGTCCGGTGTCTATGTTAATTTATTTTATCCAAAATGAGTCAACAAGGTAGTGATAACACGGCCATACAAGGGGGAACTGCAGATTCACCAAAGAAAAGAAATCCCCGTGGAAAAGTAAGAATTATTTTAATTATTATGATTGTATTATATTATATTTTACTATTTTTTTTTATATATATACTATCCTCTATTATATTATACTAATGCAACTGTTATTTTAGTTTGTTGGCTCTGGTCAAAAAATGATGATTGTCAATTTGTATAAAAGCAAAATGGCGCAACAATCAACTGGACATGGGCCAAAATTGACGGCAAAAGAAATCATAAAAAAATATTTCCGAAGAAAGTGGTGTCGGACAACGGACTGTGAGCGTTACTCTGTCAGAATACCGCAATAAAGGAATTGTAACATCACCAAACAAGACCAAAATCAGACCGAAGGTAACAGATAAAATTGACGAGTTCAACCAAAATGCTATCAGGCAAAAAGTGCATCAGTTTTGGCACAACCGTGAAATCCCGACTTTAAATAAAATGTTAACAGTAATAAACGAAGATGACAGTTTACCGAATTTTTCAAAAATGTCCTTGTACACAGAATTCTAAAACATCTGAATTTCGAGTATGTTCGTAAGTCTCGGAATAGCGCGTTAATTGAACGATATTGTCTGTTGGCGTCGAAGATATTTAGAAACTATTAAGCATTACCGTCTGTTAGGTAGACCAATATATTACTTAGATGAGACATGGGTAAACGCAGGCGAAACTACTACACGAACATGGGTGGTGGACAAAACAGTCAAATCGACAAGGGACGCATTTCTTCGGGGCCTTTCAACTGGAAAAGGAAACCGTCTGGTAAGGGGAAGCGGCTCATTGTTGTGCACATCGGGTCATCAGACGGCTTTGTTGCTGGCGGTTTCTTTTGCTTCGAGTCAAAAAAAAACATAACCAAGATTACCATGACGAAATGAACGGTGACAATTTTTACGAGTGGTTCACAATATTTTACCATTATTGAACGAAAATGCCGTGATCGTCATGGATAATGCGTCTTATCATTCAGTAAAGATGGACCCATGCCCCGTCATATCCTGGAATAAGGTAATAGATATTATCAACTGGCGAAAAAAAAAGGTGAGGTAGTTGATCACACAAAAGTCAAATCTCAATTATTGGAACGTGTTCAAGAGTTAAAGCCACAGTACGATCTATATGTAATAGATGAATTAGCAAAGGCTGCAAATAAAACTGTGTTACGTTTGCCCCCCATATCATTGTGAATTAAACCCTATAGAGCTCGCGTGGGCATCTGTAAAAAATTATGTCCGTATGAATAATACGACATACAAATTACAAGATGTTCGTAAACTATTGGAAGAGGCCGTAGAACGGGTTACTCCAGATATGTGGAAAAACTTTGTTGCCCATGCAATAAAAGAAGAAGATAAATTTTGGCAAATTGATGTTATATCTGATCAACTTCTGGACGAAGAACAAGGATCACGCGTCTTAACGATTACAGGTGACACAAGTTCAGACTTCGATTCCGATTAAATCATTTGACAATAAAAAAAACATTTATTGTAAAATGATTTAATTTAGTTAATATTTTTTTTTTAATTATGACTAGGCTTAAATTGTAACCTATAGTACGTTTGTACATTTATATTTTTGACTATATTTACCGCATGCCCACTGATTTTTATTTGCTTAGTTTGTTACACACAATAAGGAATACTAAACAAAATTAAAACATTTTCAACAAAATAAAAAAACCAGACCAAATTTGCAAAAAACTTACACAAGAAATAACAACTAAGTCATTCCAAATGGTAGTAGTTGAACCCCAACAACAATGTATACTTAGGTGTAGGACACTTACCATACGTGTTTACCATACCAATACCATACCACGGTTATATAAAAATACAAGTTCACATAATGATTTTATTTGCAATTTACAATTACAATTAATTAAAATTTAATATGTGCCTTTAATGGAACAAAATTTTTTTTACCTTGCTTGCAATATAATATGAAGCAAAAATTGTATGTATGTAATGCGCATCAATTAATATGCGTGAATCCGCGATTGCACGAGCACGTAATATTGTAATTATTTGAGCCGTGTATATACAATAATCAGCTGATTGCCGTTATGCGTGCTCTGGTGGTATGGTAGGGGAAATTTGATAGCCTCGGAACGGACGGAGCGCAATCATTTGGATGCGGCCAGCCGTATGCGTCTGATCGTGGTACGGAGTATAGTTATTCACTTTCTTATCACCCTATCTACGACTATTAACAACTATTGTGCGTGCGTGATAGTTCTATCACGATAGCAACTATCGCGTTTTTCTATCATCGTGTGTCCGCGGTTTAAAGCAATACCACGCACGGTTCTAACCACGATCCAGCTGATTACCGACCGACGCGGCGTGGTCACGGACTGGTATCGACATGGTTGGACATGGTTTGGACTCCGCTACTCCCCCCCTAATCAATCAAATCCTCATAGAAAATTGTGTAAGACGTAGTTACTGTGTTATGTTTTTGGACAGCCCAAGTACAACAACTGTTCCACGCACAGTCGGAACAATAAACTATGGCGATTGATAGCTGATCAATTAATAGGCCGGCGGAGGGTGGATCTTTAACGGTGAACTAGTAAAATAACATATTATAAATGATGCACGGTGTAGTGATCCCTCACTAACGCTTATATTTTGAATTCGACGACGTTGATGATGAATAGGTTTTTCAAAGGAGAGGTTTCACAGAGTTACAAGTGACACAATAATTTAAGTATAAGTATTTTTATTAAGTTAACACAGTTATAATTGTTGATACGTTTGAGGACAGAGCGAAAAGTCTCTGCCCGAGAATTTAGTTATAAACACAAGTTAAAAAGAAGTTTGGGAAAGAGACTTAAACTGGCGGCGATGTGGAGGGCATGCTCCACAACCAGCTAAGTCTTACAAGTGTCGGTTGTACTAATTCTAATTCTGCTGTAGACAGGGACTCGTATATATACCGAGTCTCCTCTAGCTAATAGGTACACGGTAGAGACTAGGGGGTGGATCAAAGAGCACCGACGCAGATGTTGTTGTTGCCATTCCATCCTTGAGTTTTATTGGCAACATATATTTCGGCCATCAAGTTAACTGTCTTAATTCTTGGAATTGACAAAAAAATAGCGACGACTCGTGCGGCGGTTAAATGTGGTAATATTATAATGTACACTATGATTTGTTGTAGAAGCGTGTCTAGTATAATATATGTCATATTATATATGTTCTTAGAAATAATATATACTATTATTTCTTGTAGTATAGTAAAACGATCGGTCCGGTTTACTACAACGGCCACAGAATATATATATAAATTATATAATATGCTTAGTCCATGTACACCACAGATTTCTATATAGAAAGTATAGAAAGTATAGAAGGTATGAAGTCTGTGACAAGTCACCGTTACATCTCATCACTTTCAATCGCCAATAAATAATATTATTATTGCGTTCAGTGATGTTATAAAATAATACAACAGCAGTTATACACAGTGGTGTCTGCAGGGGGGGGGACGCCCTCCCCAATGCCGGTATAATTATTACTTAAAAAAAAATAAATATTTATCAAGTTTCAACAGTCGACTATAATAGGCAAGACGTAAATTTCATATACGTCTTACCAGAATGAATTAATTTGATGATAAAATGATCTGTAATTTTTCGGTAAAAGTATGAACTACTTGTGTGAAAGACTTTGTATTAAATTGTCTAGCCTTAGCTATACACATTTTATATTTTATAAGTTTTGAACTACAAATGAAGTGTGGTTTTGACGAAATTTGAACTTTAAATCCTTATAAAAAATAACCATAATGCCTATGTTAATATGTTAGCTATAATAAAAAGTTACGTATGACATTTTAAAGCTTTTTGACCGGATAAATAATTTTTTATTGACATTATTGGAAAAAAAATTTTAATTAATCAAATACGATCCAAGTGCGGACGGTATAACCAAGCTGGTTAGTATTAACATTTTCTAAACACGATAAAATTTTGAAAATAATTTGACTCTTTTTGAGTTATTTACGGACATTGTCAATTTTTAATTTTTTTAGTTTTCTTTTCTATAAATATCAATAACATTTTATTTGTTGAGGAAAAAAGCGTGAAAATTTAATGCCAGGTCCCTGATATATTTTTACAATAGCAGTTGAAAAATATTAAAAATACATAGGCACAATTTTTTTTATAAGCATTTAAAGTTCAAATTTTGACAAAATTTATCAAATTTATAATTTAATAATTATTTTGTAGTTAAAAATTTATAAAATGTTCAAATTTTTTAGCTAAGGATTGAAAATTGAAAACAAGGTTCCACGTAAATAGGTTCTGTATAAATTACTTTATGCACAGTTATATCATCAAATATACCTAGTAACATCAAAGTCTGACTGACCGTTTTCGCTCAGAATCGTTTTTCTTATACAATGATATTATATCATTGAATTCAAATTTAACACCATCCATTACAGTGACCCACTTGTAACCTACTGTATTTCTAATAAATTAAAATAATTTTTTAATAAAATTATACTTAATTAAATAATTAAATACAACTATTTATACTTTAATTTTTTTAAATTAAATCTTCCCTTATATATATATATAAGTAAATCATGTATTATACATACTTTTATTATACTTCAAGAAATCATCTAATCCTTAAATTTCAAAAATTCATATGCATAAACACCCAAGCATAATTTTTAAGAAAAATAAGCTAAAACAAAGCTTTTGGATTCATACTTCAAATATAGAATGAAATTCTTTTTTCTAATAAATTTAAATTTAACAAAAATTATACTTTTTCCATTATTAATATTTAGAACTTTAATATCAATCTCAGCATCAAATTGATTATCAATATGAATAGGTCTAGAATTAAATCTATTTTCAATTATTCCAATTTTAAATTTTAAATCATCAATTTACTCAATTGAAGCTACAATAAAATACTTTTTAATTCAAGCTTTTGCTTCAATTTTATTATTAATAATAAAAATCCAATATTTATAAATAATGATAATATATTAATCATAATATCACTATTAATACAATTAAGATTAATACCTTTTCATTTATGATTACCATCAATAATGGAAGGATTAAATTGAATATCATGTTTACTAACAATAACTTGACAAAAAATTTCACCTCTAATTATAATCTCTTATTTAGATATTAATAAAAATATAATTTTTTTAATTGCATTAATTTCAATAAATTCAATTTTTGGTTTAAATCAAAATTCAATACGTAAAATTTTAGCCATATCATCAATTAATAATACTCTTTAATTTAAATTTTTTTTTCAAATTAAATATATTAATATTAATTTCTCAATTATAGGTTTACCTCCTATAATAGGATTTTTAATAAAATGAATACTAATTAAAACTTTAATTTACAATAATATATATATTATTATAATAATATTAATCATATTAACTATTCTAAATTTACTTTTTTATATTAAAATAACTTATTTTATACTATTTAACTTTAATATTTTTAATAAATGATATTTAATATTTAAAAAAAACAATTATAATTTCATTATATTAATAAATTTTTTTAGATTATTCTTTAGTTATTTATTTATTTATTAAGGTTTTAAGTTAAATAAATAAACTATTAATCTTCAAAATTAAAAATATTAAATTTTAAACCTTAATTAAATAATCAATACCTTTAAATTTGCAATTTAATATCATATATTTTGAATATAAGATTTAATGATAAAAAGATTATTTAATCTATATATAAATTTACAATTTACAACCTATCATCAGCCATTTTATCTATAAAATGAATTTTTTCAACTAATCATAAAGATATTGGAACTCTATATTTTCTATTTGGTATTTGATCAGGTATAATTGGATCATCACTTAGAATTCTTATTCGTCTAGAACTAAGACAAATTAATTCTATTATTAATAATAATCAATTATATAATGTAATTGTTACAATCCATGCTTTTATCATAATTTTTTTTATAACTATACCAATTGTTATTGGTGGTTTTGGAAATTGATTAATTCCTATAATAATAGGATGTCCTGATATATCATTTCCACGTTTAAATAATATTAGATTTTGACTATTACCACCATCATTAATAATAATAATCTGTAGTTTCTTAATCAATAATGGAACAGGTACAGGATGAACTATTTACCCACCTTTATCAAATAATATTGCACATAATAATATTTCAGTAGATTTAACTATTTTTTCATTGCATTTAGCAGGAATCTCATCAATTTTAGGAGCAATTAATTTTATTTGTACAATTCTAAACATAATACCAAATAATATAAAATTAAATCAAATTCCTCTTTTCCCTTGATCAATTTTAATTACAGCTATTTTATTAATTTTATCTTTACCAGTTTTAGCTGGTGCTATTACAATATTATTAACTGATCGAAATTTAAATACATCATTTTTTGATCCAGCAGGAGGAGGGGATCCAATTTTATATCAACATTTATTTTGATTTTTTGGACATCCTGAAGTTTATATTTTAATTTTACCTGGATTTGGATTAATTTCTCATATTATTAGTCAAGAAAGAAATAAAAACGAAACATTTGGTAATATTAAAATAATTTATGCAATATTAACTATTGGATTATTAGGATTTATTGTATGAGCTCATCATATATTTACAATTGGTATAGACGTTGATACACGAGCATATTTTACTTCAGCAACTATAATTATTGCTATTCCAACAGGAATTAAAATTTTCAGATGATTAGCTACTATTTATGGATCTAAAATTAATTTTTCACCTTCAACAATTTGATCATTAGGTTTTATTTTTTTATTTACAATTGGTGGTTTAACAGGAGTAATTCTTGCTAATTCATCTATTGATATTATTCTACATGATACTTATTATGTAGTAGCTCATTTCCATTATGTATTATCAATAGGAATTGTATTTGCAATTATTGCCAGATTAATTCATTGATTCCCTATTTTTACAGGATTTTCAATAAATAATTTTATTTTAAAAATTCAATTTATTTTAATATTTATTGGAGTAAATTTAACCTTTTTCCCTCAACACTTTTTAGGTTTAAATGGAATACCTCGACGATATACAGATTACCCAAATAATTTTTATTATGAAATATAATTTCATCAATTGGATCAATAATCTCAACATTTAGAATTATTATTCTAATTTACTCTATTTGAAATAGAATTTTTTTAAAAAAACAACAATTTTTAAATTAAATTTAAGAAATTCTATTGAATGAATTCATAACCTACCTCCTTTAGAACACTCATATTCAGAATTACCTTTAATTATTAATTTCTAATATGGCAGAAATTAAATGAACTTAAAATTCATTTATAAAGAATAATCTTTTTTTAGAAATCATAACTTGACTAAAACTAAGATTTCAAAATAGAAATTCACCATTAATAGAACAATTAATTTTTTTTCATGATCATACAATTTATATTATTATTATAATTATATCAACAATTACTTATATAATATTATTTATTATAAATAATAAATTTATTAATATTAAAATTTCAGAAAACCAAATAATTTAGTTAATTTGAACTACAACTCCTCCTATTATTTTAATCTTTATACCATCTTTACACTTGTTATACTTAATAGATGAAATTAAATGTCCTATTTTAACAATTAAAATTTTTGGACATCAATGATTTTGATCTTATGAATATTCAGACTTTTCAAATATTGAATTTGAATCTTATATAATTAATAATTTAGATAAAGAAATTTTTCGTTTAATTGAAGTAGATAATAAAACTATTATTCCATTTAAATTTAATATTCGACTATTAATTTCATCAGATGATGTTATTCACTCTTGAACTATCCCAAGATTAGCAATTAAAATTGATGCAATTCCAGGACAAATAAATCAAATTAATCTTTTTATAAATCGTCCCGGAATATATTTTGGACAATGCTCAGAAATTTGCGGAATTAACCATAGATTCATACCAATTCAGACTGAATCAATTAATTTAAATTAATTTATTTACTGAATTAAAAACTTTTAAATCATTAGATGACTGAAAAGCAAAGTAATGATCTCTTAAATCAAAATATAGTAAATTAGCAATTACTTCTAATGAAAGAGATTAGTTAAAACTATAACATTAATTTGTCAAATTAAAATTATTTATTTATATCACTTAATTCCTCAAATAGCACATATTAACTGATTAATTCTATTTATATTTTCTTTTCTATATTTTATTTAATTATAAACTTATATATACTTCAATTTTATTAAAAATATAAAAACTAAAATCTCATTAAAAAATATACACATAAAAAATTATAGTAAATTTATTTAATATTTTTGATCCTTCAACAACAATTTTTTATTTAGAAATAAATTGAATTAGAACTTTATTAATTATTTTATTAATACCAAATCGAATAAATTGAATTTTATTTAAAATTTTTAATAGATTAAATAATGAAATCTTAATATTATATAAAATAAAAAAAACTAAATCACCTGCATTTTTGTTTATTGCACTTTTTATATTTATTTTACTAAATAATTTTTTTAGATTATTTCCTTATATTTTCTCATCATCAAGTCATATAATTTTTTGAATTACTCTAGCTTTACCATTTTGATTATTTTACATTATTTTCTCAACCTGTAAAAATACAAAAAATATAATTGCACATTTAATTCCACTTAATACACCAATTTATTTAGCCCCATTAATAACAATTATTGAAACAATAAGAATTATTATTCGACCATTTTCTTTATCTATTCAATTAACTGCAAATTTAATTGCAGGACATTAACTAATAACATTATTAATTTAATTCAATAATAATTATTATATATTAATTCAAATATTATAATAATTTTTGAATATATGTGTAGCCTTAATTCAAAGATATGTATTCTCAATTCTTTCATCTTTATATTCTAGAGAATAATGATAAAAATTAATCAACCATATTTTATTTTAAATTTAAGTCCATGACTAATTTTAATAGCTTTAAATACCTTTAATTTAATAATTTCAAACATTATAATTATAAATTTTAAATTTAATTTAATATCATTAATAAATCTAATAATAATTATTATTATTTCAATTTTATGATGACGAGATGTAATTCGAGAAAGAACATTTCAAGGAAATCATAATTTTTATATTATAAATTTAATTAAATTTAGTATAATTCTATTTATTATTTCTGAAATATTTCTATTTATCTCATTTTTCTGAAATTTTCTACATAATTCATTAGCACCATCAATTGAACTAGGATTAAACTGACCCCCTAAAAACATCAACTTCTTTAATCCATTATTAATTCCATTATTCTATTAACATCAAGATTTACTGTAACATTAACTCATCTTTACTTATTAAACAATTAAAAAAAAAAAAAACAATTATTTTTATAAATTTAACAATTATTTTAAGTATTTATTTTTTAATACTTCAAATATTAAAATATAAACAAGCAACATTTACATTTTCAGATTCAATTTTCGGATCATCATTTTATATAGCAACAGGATTCCATGGATTACATGTAATTATTGGAACAATTTTCTTAATAATTTATTTAATACGTATAATAAAATTACATTTCTCTTATATTCACCACATTAGATTTGAACTGGCTGCATGATATTGACATTTCATTGATATTATTTGATTATTTTTATACATAACTTTTTACTGATGAAATAATTAATTTTATTAATATACAAATAGTATATTTGATTTCCAATCAAAAAGTTTAATTTTTAAATAAAATAATCATATTAAATTTAACTTCAATAATAACAATATTTATTATTATAATAATATTATTCTCAATTATAATTTTAATTAATATAAAAATAAAATTTAACCACAATAAATCAGCACCATTTGAATGTGGTTTTGATCCATTTAATAAGTCACGTATTCCATTTTCCTTAAATTTTTACTTAATTGAAATTATTTTTTTAATTTTTGACATTGAAATTTCAATTATCCTGCCAATTATTAAATTTTAAAATTTCTAATATAATATATTTTAATATTATATTTATAATTATTACTATTTTTTATGAATGAAAATTCGGATTACTAAATTGAAAAATTTAAAGGATAATAGTTAAAATGTATAACATTTAATTTGCTTTTAAAAATTATTATATAATTTATCTTAAATAAGCAGTAAAATTTTACATATTAATTTCGACTTAATATTAGATTATTAAAATCCTTATTTATTAATTGAAACCAAAAAGAGGTTTATTACTGTTAATAATAATATTGAAAAAAATTCCAATTAAAAAGATTTAAAAAAAAGAAGCTGCTAACTATCTTTTAAAGCATTTTAAATGTTTAATCTTTAATTTATTTATTAGTTTAATTTAAAACATTATATTTTCAATATAAAAATAATTATTATTTATAAATAATTATTTTAAAAATTTATTTAAAATAACTAAAAAATCAAACAAATTTATTAAAAAAAAATATGCAAAGGTTATTACCTTACACAAAATTTTATAAAAAATTAAATCAAAAATTAACCTTTTTTTAAAAACAACAAAAATTAATACAACTAAATTTTAACTTTATTAAAAAAAATCATCACCAAAATGGATGGAGCCACAGCGTATTAAATCAATACAAAAAAACGTTGCCGATATCAGCTACGAGTCGCCGAACTAGGTGGTCGATATGCTCATGCGCAACGCGACTTCTCGCATATCTATCCACAGACACCTATCGTACCTATGGATATTTATGCGAGGAGCCGCATTGCGCTTTCGCACATCGATCACCTAATTCGGCGACTCGTCGCTGTACCGGCAACAAAATCATACGCTGTAGCTATACATCCATGGTATATGATCGAAGGAGAACGGGCGATACATACTTAATGTCATCACACCTAACGTTCCGTCTATTTCTATAAATCAGTGATTATAATGTCCGTGAGTAAAATATAATATCATCAGCTTGGCAATTAATGGCAGTCGTCTCCGACGATGACCACTGGCCGACCAACTATATAGCTGCTGTTGTATTATTTTATAACATCACCGAACGTAATAATAAAATTATTTATTGGCGATTGAAAGTGATGAGATGTAACGGTTAGGTTATCAGTGGCTGTGTATCATTTATAATATGTTATTTTACTATAGTTCCCCGTCACAGATCCGGTCCCCCGCCGGCCTAATAATTGATAAGCTTTCAATCGCCAGTTTATTGTTCCGATTGTGCGCGGAACAATTGTTGTACCTTTCGGTGGCCTGTTATGATGGTGGAGGATGGAGTGGCGGTGTCGAAACATTTGGGGACCGTTCCTCTACTACCCTCCAACCACGTCGATACCAGTCCGTGATCACGCCGCGTCGGTCGGAAATCAGCTGATTCGTGGTTAGAACCGCGCGCGGTGTTGTTCTACGATCGCAAGCTACGCGGTACTATTGTTCTATCAGGCGGTACACCAGTTTCTGCTGCGGCTGAAACGACCGGACGCCAAGACGTGGTGGTTGGTACAAGTGGTTGTGTACGAGATTAAAACCGATAACGGCGTCACTTGTCTTTGTCATGTCATGTTGTGCGATACTACAACGGCTGACCGGACGCCACTGGCTGTTTACTGTTTAATCAGTGACACACCGACGCGAGATCGAGTCTTTTTCGTTTGCCGTTCGCCCCAGATGTTTATCCGTTGCTGAATATTGTTCGCCTCGTTCGTCACTCCTTGGCCCCGTCATTAAGCCATCCGCTCGTTCGTGTAGTCCGCTTTGGTTGAATAATAATAGATAGTCATTGCCCGACAGGCCGGTACATCAGTAAAGTTTTTCCCGGTGCACATTGTCGTTTAGTTTACAACGCTCAAATTGTCCGTCTACTTCCAACGGTAAGTTGTCATTCTTGAATGCTTCGGATACCTATTTACCAATCCAAGTAATAATTTATTGTTAATTGTTTATTTTTTTTTTATTAATCTCGCTTGATTCATCATTTCTGACATTATAGTAATTTTCCAGTCTATTGTTTAATAATAACAAAATTAAATATTATAAACGTTTTTATCAATATTATTTTTACCCGATTGTATAAAGGTATCTACAGTATATTAGTATTGAACTTGGAATGTACCTATCGGCTATTATATTATATTATTGATAGGTAGGTACATGATGTTGTAGCGTACACCCACCTACAGGATAGGATGATGGGTGATCAGGCGCGTACTGGGTCCATTTTCCCTACCGGGAAACTTGATATAATTAGGACACACTTACAACTTATTAATAGAGATGGGTCTCATGTATACCATGTATACAGTATACACTATACCTATTACCTATAACATTAGCCAAGTTATTTACCCATTTCTTACACTGAGACAAAACTGTAAAAATAATCGAAACTAAAAAACAAACTATTCAAATGTATGTTCAGTTAAATAATAAATGAAATCTACATTTTGATTTAAGTTCTCTAAAAAAAAAAAAAAAAATAGAATATAATAGAATAAATAAATTTTGTAAAACAACATTTTGGTTCACTGGTGATAATAATATATGATACGAACTGATTGAATGAAATAATTATTAAAATTAAGGATAATTTTATGCATACTATCTGGCTGGAGAGCTTCTTAAATTATTTATGATCAATAATGAGATAATATTAAATATACTATTAGTATCGAAGAGTTTTTAATACATTGTTATACATTATAAATTTGTACATAAGCAAAATGCATAATAAAATAGATTGAAACACGACCAATAGTAGATACGCGTAGGTATAATAATGATAATTTAATAATTTAAAAGAGTACTTAGGTACTTTCTCATTGTACCAATAGTTGGAACTCTTACAATAGACTTTTTTGTACACTCATTTTAAAGTCCTGCCATACTATTATTATTTTATTGTATAACTATGTAACACCAATATATTAGGTAACACCAAATCTAAAATAAGTTAAACATAATAAATTGTTTTCAGTGTATTCAAACTGTTATTTTAGTAGCCTGACGACGAAATTCAAATAAATGAAATAATTTAAGTATATCTAATATTAGGTCAATCATCAACAAATATTAATCTAAACAATTTATAAATAACTTAATTATGTAATCAGAGGCAGTCAGTGTACTCGCTTGCGACTTTGTCTAGTTCTTATTGTTCATAAGAATTCTAAAGTAAAATTATTTGTTTTTCGACGAACAAGACGTATTAGATAGACTTATTAGTAAGTATAATAATATGATCAACACTAGTACGCCCAAAATTGCATTATCTATAACTTAGGTAAGAACTAAAGAAATTCATTATTTGCTTTTAAGTAATTTTCTCTTTTCAATATCATTCACCTAAATTAATTAAATTAACAAAATTATGAAATTTAGTTGAAACTGGTACCCATATTTGGTAGAGGGCACAGGTCTTATAATATTTAAGAGGGCCTATCGGGATTTTCCCGGTATCCTGGTGGGCTAGTATGTGCCTGTGGGTGGTTGAATACTCAAATGCAAACTAGATCTACAAATGTTGCTAACCGATTGAAAATATACAATTGCTCGAATATTCTCTAAGTCCCGAAAAAACGCTGTTGATCGAAATAATCTAAGCCCAAAAATGTTATTCTAGAAAAAGTCTGGGGTGGAGATGCTCGTACTGACGATGTGAAATCACGTCTGAAGATGGGCCTATTCAGATCTTTACTATATAGTGTAAACCCTCTACTCTACTTGTTCCTTGTGACTCGTGACACCGTTCCCACGGTTCATGTGGTCAATCCCCTGAATTAGCTAGTCTTAGTGTCTGTGTGAGTAAATGCTCATGGGTCTACAGATGTGCTTGTGGCTGTCCAATCGATGATCGATGAGGGGTTTCACTAACTGCGTAGTTTTGTCATACTTATATTGCTAAGATTTTATTGGACCCACAGACTTACTTCTCACAGTATACTTTTTATTACTATCTCATAATTCCGTGCGTTGGGCTTTCTGCCCAATGTAGCCTATGCTAATTGTTGCAAACATTAAAATATAATAGTTATTACTTTCCCAGGGTCTTGTTGCGACGCTGGGGTCATCCCGACAATACTGTGTGTGAAGTAATATAGTATAATATTATAGTTCTATGTAGGGGCAAAGTAGGGTACGCTGCAATATTTTATGTATTAGGTATGTACCTATAAGTAGGTAAGTCTTATTTTTCTAGTTATTTATCTTAAATTATCATCTCAATTGCCTATACAATAATAGGTAGTGAGCAAATGTAAAGCTACAGTAGTAGGTACCTAATCAATTTATATAAACTCACACATAAAAAATAAAACGTTGATTAGGTATTTTTTTTATTGAGTTATATAGCTAAATAGCCCAAAGTCGAATCATACAAGATGAAGTTCATGAAAATAATTTACAATATTACTTAGATACCTACATATTAGCATAATTTCTTTAAACTATAAAAATAAAGACTTAGGTTCCTATGAAAAACAAAAAAACTCATGTCCTTATTTTAAGCTGCATTATAAAACGTATAGAATTGTATAATTTTAAATTACAAACAAACATTAGGTATCAATTAGACTTTTTAAATGATTATTTGTTTAATATTCCATTAGTTATAGATGTAACTTTGAAAAATAACACTACCAAAATGAAAATTTTTTTCTAGATACAATTAATCTTTGAATTTTTTTAATGAAAAATTGAAAAGTAAATCTACACAGATCTCTAGTAGCATTAGAACATTTATTAATCACAAATATAATTGATGCTGTTAATATATAAAATATAAATTAGTTTCTATAGTTAGAGACAATTGAGAATAACAATTTTCATTAAAAGTCCTACATAAATTACAAACCTTGTAAATATTGAATTTAATTTAGGTACCACAAAAGTATAAAATAAAATATAAATGCTTAATATGTTCTTTATTGTATGACAACCGATTACTTTGTTGTAAACACATTAGTAAAAAACATTATTACATTAACTAGAGAATGTTGCGCATTTCAATTCTTTACTAAATATCCTTTTATAAATTACAAACCTTGTTAATAAATAATATTGAATTTATTTTAGGTACCACAAAAGGAGAAAAAACAATATAGTTGCTTGGTATGTTCTTCATCGTATGACTGCCAATTACTTTGTCAAAAACACATTCGTGAAAAATATATGAAGGATGTAACTACTATAATTCTAAGAACGGTAAGTGAAAAATTTGAAGACTACAAAGTTGTATATCTTTATTAATCCATTTTATTTTTTAGGAAAGAACAAAAGAATATTCTTGTCCAGATACTGCCAACAACTCAATATCTCACATAACCCAAAAAAAAAAAAAGAAAGTGGAGTCTCCTATGCATATAGACAATAATCAACTGGGTACCAAAAAAAGTAGTGAAGTTGCGGCTATGATGGTGAAATACAATGTACGCTCAAAAATCTGCAAGTACTGCAGCTTTAAATATATTAAGTCCGGTAAGCATAGATAAAAATGTGTTTTTAATATTGATTTAATATGCAATCGATGGATATTTTTGTTGCACTTGTATATTTTTATTTTATCACATTTTGCTATAAACACAAATAAACTTACATTACTATGTAACTATACTTAAACTACATAAAAAAGAAAAAAGAAAGCTAAACTAATGAGTGTATTATAATAAACATAATTACATTATATTCATACTCCGTTTCATCACACAATATTTACATTATATCTTGTAAAAATGAATTATATGTTATTGCAAAAACAGAATAAATGACAGGTTATATTAGCTGCAAATGAAATGGTAGCAATATCAATTTTTATTTTTATTAAATCAAATAACATATTTAAACATATCTTCATTTGTGCTGTTAATGTATAAAATATAAATTAGTTTCTATAACTAGAGAATGTTGCGCATTTCAATTCTTTACTAAATATCCTTTTATAAATTACAAACCTTGTTAATAAATAATATTGAATTTATTTTAGGTACCACAAAAGGAGAAAAAACAATATAGTTGCTTAGTATGTTCTTCATCGTATGACTGCCAATTACTTTGTCAAAAACACATTCGTGAAAAATATATGAAGGATGTAACTACTATAATTCTAAGAACGGTAAGTGAAAAATTTGAAGACTACAAAGTTGTATATCTTTATTAATCATTTTATTTTTTAGCTAAGAGCAAAAGAATATTTTTGTCCAGATACTGCCAACAACTCAATATCTCACCTAACCCCAAAAAAAAAAAAAAAGAAAGTGGAGTCTCCTATGCATATAGACAATAATCAACTAGGTACCAAAAAAAGTAGTGAAGTTGCGGCTATGATGGTGAAATACAATGTCTACGCTCAAAAATCTGCAAGTACTGCAGCTTTAAATATATTAAGTCCGGTAAGCATAGATAAAAATGTGTTTTTAATATTGATTTAATATGCAATCGATGGATATTTTTGTTGCACTTGTATATTTTTATTTTATCACATTTTGCTATAAACACAAATAAACTTACATTACTATGTAACTATACTTAAACTACATAAAAAAGAAAAAAGAAAGCTAAACTAATGAGTGTATTATAATAAACATAATTACATTATATTCATACTTCGTTTCATCACACAATATTTACATTATATCTTGTAAAAATGAATTATATGTTATTGCAATAACAGAATAAATGACAGGTTATATTAGCTGCAAATGAAATGGTAGCAATATCAATTTTTATTTTTATTAAATCAAATAACATATTTAAACATATCTTCATTTGTGCTGTTAATGTATATAATATAAATAAGTTTCTATAACTAGAGAATGTTGCGCATTTCAATTCTTTACTAAATATCCTTTTATAAATTAAACCTTGTTAATATAATATTGAATTTATTTTAGGTACCACAAAAGGAGAAAAACCATATAGTTGCTTGGTATGTTCTTCATCGTATGACTGCCAATTACTTTGTCAAAAACACATTCGTGAAAAATATATGAAGGATGTAACTACTATAATTCTAAGAACGGTAAGTGAAAATTTGAAGACTACAAAGTTGTATATCTTATTAATATCCTTTTATATTTTTAGGAAAGAACACAAGATATTTTTGTCCAGATACTGCCAACAACTCAATATCTCACCTAACCCAAAAAAAAAAAAAAGAAAGTGGAGTCTCCTATGCATATAGACAATAATCAACTAGGTACCAAAAAAAGTAGTGAAGTTGCGGCTATGATGGTGAAATACAATGTCTACGCTCAAAAATCTGCAAGTACTGCAGCTTTAAATATATTAAGTCCGGTAAGCATAGATAAAAATGTGTTTTTAATATTGATTTAATATGCAATCGATGGATATTTTTGTTGCACTTGTATATTTTTATTTTATCACATTTTGCTATAAACAAAATAACTTACATTACTATGTAACTATACTTAAACTACATAAAAAAGAAAAAAAGAAAGCTAAACTAATGAGTGTATTATAATAAACATAATTACATTATATTCATACTCCGTTTCATCACACAATATTTACATTATATCTTGTAAAAATGAATTATATGTTATTGCAAAAACAGAATAAATGACAGGTTATATTAGCTGCAAATGAAATGGTAGCAATATCAATTTTTATTTTTATTAAATCAAATAACATATTTAAACATATCTTCATTTGTGCTGTTAATGTATAAAATATAAATTAGTTTCTATAACTAGAGAATGTTGCGCATTACAATTTTATATTAAATATCCTTTTATAAATCACAAACCTTGTTAATAAATAATATTGAATTTATTTTAGGTACCACAAAAGGAGAAAAAACAATATAGTTGCTTAGTATGTTCTTCATCGTATGACTGCCAATTACTTTGTCAAAAACACATTCGTGAAAAATATATGAAGGATGTAACTACTATAATTCTAAGAACGGTAAGTGAAAAATTTGAAGACTACAAAGTTGTATATCTTTATTAATCCATTTTATTTTTTAGGAAAGAACAAAAGAATATTCTTGTCCAGATACTGCCAACAACTCAATATCTTTCATAACCCCAAAAAAAAAAAAGGAAGTGGAGTCTCCTATGCATATAGACAATAATCAACTGGGTACCAAATAAAGTAGTGAAGTTGCGACTATGATGGTGAAATACAATGTCTACGCTCAAAAATCTGCAAGTACTGCAGCTTTAAATATATTAAGTCCGGTAAGCATAGATAAAAATGTGTTTTTAATATTGATTTAATATGCAATCGATGGATATTTTTGTTGCACTTGTATATTTTTATTTTATCACATTTTGCTATAAACACAAATAAACATACATTACTATGTAACTATACTTAAACTACATAAAAAAGAAAAAAAGAAAGCTAAACTAATGAGTGTATTATAATAAACATAAATACATTATATTCATACTTCGTTTCATCACACAATATTTACATTATATCTTGTAAAAATGAATTATATGTTATTGCAATAACAGAATAAATGACAGGTTATATTAGCAGCAAATGAAATGGTAGCAATATCAATTTTTATTTTTATTAAATCAAATAACATATTTAAACATATCTTCATTTGTGCTGTTAATGTATATAATATAAATTAGTTTCTATAACTAGAGAATGTTGCGCATTACAATTCTTTATTAAATATCCTTTTATAAATTACAAACCTTGTTAATAAATAATATTGAATTTAATTTAGGTACCACAAAAGGAGAAAAAACAATATAGTTGCTTAGTATGTTCTTCATCGTATGACTGCCAATTACTTTGTCAAAAACACATTCGTGAAAAATATATGAAGGATGTAACTACTATAATTCTAAGAACGGTAAGTGAAAAATTTGAAGACTACAAAGTTGTATATCTTTATTAATCCATTTTATTTTTTAGGAAAGAACAAAAGAATATTCTTGTCCAGATACTGCCAACAACTCAATATCTCACATAACCCAAAAAAAAAAAAAGAAAGTGGAGTCTCCTATGCATATAGACAATAATCAACTGGTTACCAAATAAAATAGTGAATTTGCGACTATGATGGTGAAATACAATGTCTACGCTCAAAAATCTGCAAATACTGAACAAGTGGGAAAAACTGATAACTCCTGAAAAGCAAATACTGCAGCTTTAAATATATTAAGTCCGGTAAGCATAGATAAAAATGTGTTTTTAATATTGATTTAATATGCAATCGATGGATATTTTTGTTGCACTTGTATATTTTTATTTTATCACATTTTGCTATAAACACAAATAAACTTACATTACTATGTAACTATACTAAAACTACATAAAAAAGAAAAATAGAAAGCTAAACTAATGAGTGTATTATAATAAACATAATTACATTATATTCATACTTCGTTTCATCACACAATATTTACATTATATCTTGTAAAAATGAATTATATGTTATTGCAATAACAGAATAAATGACAGGTTATATTAGCAGCAAATGAAATGGTAGCAATATCAATTTTTATTTTTATTAAATCAAATAACATATTTAAACATATCTTCATTTGTGCTGTTAATGTATAAAATATAAATTAGTTTCTATAACAAGAGAATGTTGCGCATTACAATTTTTTATTAAATATCCTTTTATAAATCACAAACCTTGTTAATAAATAATATTGAATTTATTTTAGGTACCACAAAAGGAGAAAAAACAATATAGTTGCTTAGTAGGTTCTTCATCGTATGACTGCCAATTACTTTGTCAAAAACACATTCGTGAAAAATATATGAAGGATGTAACTACTATAATTCTTAGAACGGTAAGTGAAAAATTTGAAGACTACAAAGTTGTATATCTTTATTAATCCATTTTATTTTTTAGCTAAGAGCAAAAGAATATTTTTGTCCAGATACTGCCAATAACTCAATATCTTTCATAACCCAAAAAAAAAAAAAGAAAGTGGAGTCTCCTATGCATATAGACAATAATCAACTGGGTACCAAATAAAGTAGTGAAGTTGCGACTATGATGGTGAAATACAATGTCTACGCTCAAAAATCTGCAAGTACTGCAGCTTTAAATATATTAAGTCCGGTAAGCATAGATAAAAATGTGTTTTTAATATTGATTTAATATGCAATCGATGGATATTTTTGTTGCACTTGTATATTTTTATTTTATCACATTTTGCTATAAACACAAATAAACTTACATTACTATGTAACTACTTAAAAAAGAAAAAAGAAAGCTTAACTAAAGTGTATATTATAATAAACATAATAATATTATGTTAATACTTCTTTACACCACACACAATATACATTATATTTTGAACTATACATGAATTATACATTATTGTAATAACAGTAGCAAAGACAAGATATATTAGCTCCAAATGAAATGGTAGCAATATTATTTTTAATTTTAATTAAATCAAACAACATATTTAAATTCATATGATATATAACGTATCTTCATTTGTGCTGTTAATGTATAAAATATAAATTAGTTTCTATAACTAGAGAATGTTGAGCATTACAATTCTTTATTAAATATTTTTTTATAAATTACAACCCTTGTTAATAAATAATATTGAATTTAATTTAGGTACTACAAATGAAGAAAAAACAATATAGTTGCTTAGTATGTTCTTCATCGTATGACTGCCATTACTTGTCAAAACACATTCGTGAAAAATATATGAAGGATTAACTACTATAATTCTAAGAACGGTAAGTGAAAAATTTGAAGACTACAAAGTTGTATATCTTTATTAATCCATTTTATTTTTTAGCTAAGAGCAAAAGAATATTTTTGTCCAGATACTGCCAACAACTCAATATCTCACCTAACCCCAAAAAAAAAAAAAAGAAAGTGGAGTCTCCTATGCATATAGACAATAATCAACTAGGTACAAAAAAGTAGTGAAGTTGCGGCTATGATGGTGAAATACAAGTCTACGCTCAAAAATCTGCAAGTACTGCAGCTTTAAATATATTAAGTCCGGTAAGCATAGATAAAAATGTGTTTTATATTGATTTAATATGCAATCGATGGATATTTTTGTTTGCACTTGTATATTTTTATTTTATCACATTTTGCTATAAACACAAATAAACTTACATTACTATGTACTATACTTAAACTTAAACTAAAAAAAAAAAAAAAGAAGAAAAGAAAGCTAAATAATGAGTGTATTATAATAAACATAATACATTATATTCATACTCCGTTTCATCACACAATATTTACATTATATCTTGTAAAAATGAATTATGTTATTGCAAAAACAGAATAAATGACAGGTTATATTAGCTGCAAATGAAATGGTAGCAATATCAATTTTTATTTTATTAAATCAAATAACATATTTAAACATATCTCATTTGTGCTGTTAATGTATAAATATAAATTAGTTTCTATAACTAGAGAATGTTGCGCATTACAATTCTTTATTAAATATCCTTTTATAAATTACAAACCTTGTTAATAAATAATATTGAATTTATTTTAGGTACCACAAAAGGAGAAAAAACAATATAGTTGCTTAGTAGGTTCTTCATCGTATGACTGCCAATTACTTTGTCAAAAACACATTCGTGAAAAATATATGAAGGATGTAACTACTATAATTCTAAGAACGGTAAGTGAAAAATTTGAAGACTACAAGTTGTATATCTTTATTAATCATTTATTTTTTAGGAAAGAACAAAAGAATATTCTGTCCAGATACTGCCAACAACTCATATCTCACATAACCCAAAAAAAAAAAAAGAAAGTGGAGTCTCCTATTGCATATAGACAATAATCAACTGTGGTACCAAATAAATAGTGAATTTGCGACTATGATGGTGAAATACAATGTCTACGCTCAAAAATCTGCAAGTACTGCAGCTTTAAAATATGAAGTCCGGTAAGCATAGATAAAAATGTGTTTTTAATATTGATTTAATATGCAATCGATGGATATTTTTGTTGCACTTGTATATTTTTATTTTATCACATTTGCTATAAACACAATAAACTTACATTACTATGTAACTATACTTAAACTACATAAAAAGAAAAAGAAAGCTAAACTAATGAGTGTATTATAATAAACATAATTACATATATTCATACTCCGTTTATCACCACAATATTACATTATATCTTGTAAAAATGAATTATATGTTATTGCAAAAACAGAAATAAATGACAGGTTATATTAGCTGCAAATGAAATGGTAGCAATATCAATTTTATTTTTATTTAAATCAAAACATAAAAAATTAAACATATCTTCATTTGTGCTGTTAATGTATAAAATATAAATTATTTCTATAACTAGAGAATGTTGCGCATTACAATTTTTTATTAAATATCCTTTTATAAATCACAAACCTTGTTAATAAATAATATTGAATTATTTTAGGTACCACAAAAGGAGAAAAAACAATATAGTTGCTTAGTGTCTTCATCGTATGACTGCCAATACTTGTCAAAACATTCGTGAAAAATATATGAAGGATGTAAATACTATAATTCTAAGCACGGTAAGTGAAAAATTTGAAGACTACAAAGTTGTATATCTTATTAATCCATTTTATTTTTAGCTAAGAGCAAAAGAATATTTTTGTCCAGATACTGCCAAACACTCAATATCTTTCATAACCCAAAAAAAAAAAAAGAAATGGAGTCTTCTATTGCATATAGACAATAATCAACTGGGTACCAAATAAAGTAGTGAAGTTGCGACTATGATGGTGAAATACAATGTCTACGCTCAAAAATCTGCAAGTACTGCAGCTTTAAATATATAAGTCCGGTAAGCATAGATAAAAATGTGTTTTTAATATTGATTTAATATGCAATCGATGGATATTTTGTTCACTTGTATATTTTATTTTATCACATTTTGCTATAAACACAAATAAACTTACATTACTATGTAACTATACTTAAACTACATAAAAAAGAAAAAAGAAAGCTAAACTAATGAGTGTATTATAATAAACATAATTACATTATATTCATACTCCGTTTCATCACACAATATTTACATTATATCTTGTAAAAATGAATTATATGTTATTGCAAAAACAGAATAAATGACAGGTTATATTAGCTGCAAATGAAATGGTAGCAATATCAATTTTTATTTTTATTAAATCAAATAACATATTTAAACATATCTTCATTTGTGCTGTTAATGTATAAAATATAAATTAGTTTCTATAACAAGAGAATGTTGCGCATTACAATTTTTTATTAAATATCCTTTTATAAATCACAAACCTTGTTAATAAATAATATTGAATTTATTTTAGGTACCACAAAGGAGAAAAAAACAATATAGTTGCTTAGTAGGTTCTTCATCGTATGACTGCCAATTACTTTGTCAAAAACACATTCGTGAAAAATATATGAAGGATGTAACTACTATAATTCTAAGAACGGTAAGTGAAAAATTTGAAGACTACAAAGTCATAGATCATTATAATTCCATTTTATTTTTAGGAAAAAGCAAAAAAAGGTATGATGTTGATTTACAATGGCCCTGCTCAAACTTCTGCAGATACTGCACAAGTGGAAAAAACTGATAAGTCCTCAAAAGAAAATGGTACAATTTTTAATAGATTAAGTCCGGTAAGCATAATAAAAAAGTATTTTTGATATTGATTTAATATGCAATCTATGGATATTTTTGTTGCACTTGTATATTTTTATTTTATCACATTTTGCTATAAACACAAATAAACTTACATTACTATGTAACTACTTAAAAAAGAAAAAAGAAAGCTTAACTAAAGTGTATATTATAATAAACATAATAATATTATGTTAATACTTCTTTACACCACACACAATATACATTATATTTTGAACTATACATGAATTATACATTATTGTAATAACAGTAGCAAAGACAAGATATATTAGCTCCAAATGAAATGGTAGCAATATTATTTTTAATTTTTATTAAATCAAACAACATATTTAAATTCATATGATATATAACGTATCTTCATTTGTGCTGTTAATGTATAAAATATAAATTAGTTTCTATAACTAGAGAATGTTGAGCATTACAATTCTTTATTAAATATTTTTTTATAAATTACAACCCTTGTTAATAAATAATATTGAATTTAATTTAGGTACTACAAATGAAGAAATTTGACATTAAGAGCCTAGTAGTTTCTGACAACGGATTAGTAATAGTAATAAATCTTAAAGAACCCGAGGAAGAAAATCAGATGCTAACAGAGAAATAATTTTTTCTCGTCTGTATACTGCAAACATCTCAAGACTTCACGTCCCAAAAAAATGTTTTTTTATATAATTTATTTAGTAATAGAAATAAATTCCCTATTTATTTTTATGCCAGTTGTAATAAAATTTAAAAAGGTTTCTTGGTATGATTAAGTGATGGTTAATTTGTAAGAATAAATAATAACAATTTTATTTTATTTTGTTTACTCTCATATATTCATACATTATATTCTTAATGTTCAAGTTAATATTAAATTGATGATAATCATTAAAATTAGTCGCCCGTGACTAACGGGACGTTTACGGCCCGTGAGTTTATTTTTATCTTAACCAATTTGTGTGGTAACTTTAAATCAAATTTACGTACGGAATACATTATTATTTATATTTTATTAATTGTGTCAGACGACCTATCATTATTACTTTTATCTGTTAGGCCATAGATGTCACATAATTTATACTGTGTATTATTTTATATTTATATATTATATTATTATAACAACTTAATACCAAAACTTTGTGTTAATATTTTATTCTAATGTAAAGGCATACATACACCACCACATACTAGCACTCATTGGTCTTGCTTGGCAAACCTTTCGATGGTGTTAAATTTGAATTCAATGATATAATATCATCGTATAAGATATAAAAATTCCGACCGAAAATGGTCAGTAAGCCAAAGATATTACTAAATATATAAGATGATATTGTGAATAAAGTAATTTATTTGTAAACTATTTACATGGAAACTTGTTTTAAATTTTCTACTTTAAGCTATAAAAGTGGATAATTTTAAACAAATTTCAACTATTAATTATTAAATTTTAAATTTTGTAAAAATTTGAACTTTAAATGCTTAGTAAAGTAAATTGTGCCAATGTATTTTTATTATTTTTCAACTACTATTTTAGCAATATATATCAGGAACCTTGTCTTAAAATTTCACACGTTTTGACCCAACAAATAAAATTTTATTTATATTTATAGAAAAAAAAACTAAAAAATTTAACTATGAATTTGTTCATACACAATTCAATACGAGTAAAAATATGATGATGTATAGAAAATTTAAATATATACATTCATTGAAATTTTCATGTGCCTATTGACAGTTACTCGTTGTTGAATTACAACAAAATAAGAGAATCGCTACACGAGAAATCGAGTGAATATGGTATGGAAAAATCTAACATCAAACACTCATAAAAATTTTACTTTCTTGTAGACACTGTTTTTTTAATATACTTATGAGGAATATTGTATTACATTTTCAAATCTTAGGTTTAAAAAGAAAATTTTTTATGAAAATGATTTCGTCATTTAATTATCAACGAAAATAATTTTAATAGTCTTTAATTGATTATTAAAAATCAATATTGTCTGAATTTTAGCAGCAAGACTGATATAGCGCTTTTAAGCGTTAATGTTCAAATATTAATGAAATTTATCAAATTGAATGTGTACAAATTATTATGTACCTAGTTCAAAGTTTTAAAATTGTATAGCTCACTAAGGATTAAAAATTTAAACAAAGATTCCACATCATTTTTTATAGATATTTAATTAAGTTATAATGTGGACAAAATTACATATTTAATGGGTAACCAAGCATAACAATTTTAGTTATTTCGTTGTGTTTTAAAAATATTATTCGTAGGTACTTGAAATTTCTCAAGTAGTTATATTATTATGTATAATTATTGGAATATGATAAAATGCAAATAATATTAATTAAACTTATCGGCTACCGCTTATTAATATAAAATAACAATATAAATATAATGTAAAATATCCTAGGCTGACAAACCGTCTTTGCTCAGTATTGGTTTTCCGTATACACATTGATATTATGTAATTTAACTCACACTTAATACCATTACAGTGACCCAAAAGTAACCTATTACACGCACAATTTATTTATGAGCATTTTAAAGTTAAATTTTGACAACATTTATCAAAATTAAGAATTAAAAATCATAAAATGTTCAATCCTATAGTAATAGATTAAAAATTTAAAACAAGGTTTACGTAAGATATTTTTTTGTGTGTAACCAAAAAATCTGAAAAAAAATAACACAGAGTTTTTGTCTAAAGTATTTTAAGATGTCAAATTATGAGGAATATTGGGTACATTTTCAATCTTAGGTTTAAAAAGAAAATTTTATTGAAAGTTATCCTGATTCGTTCGTATCTTGTCAAATTTTGATCTTTAAATTCTTATAAAAAATTGTGTCTGGAATTTTAATATTTTTCAATTATATCAGGAGCCTTGTATTAAATTTTCCAGATTTTTTACCCAACAAGTACAATTTTATTGACATTCATAGAAGAAGACATAAAACAAATTGGAAACTGAAAATGTCCGTTCACAATTCAATAAATCAAAATATTTCGAAAATTTTAACGTGTTTAGAAAATGTTAATATAAACAACCGCTGAAAATTTTATGAATATACGGTAATTTGTTTTAGAGTTATACCAAAATTCACGTATTTCCTTTATTTTATTTTTGGTTAGGTAAAAATTTTATTTTAATAAAAAATTCCTCATAAGTTGTCTACCTTTATCAAAGCCCAATTCTCTACAGGAAGTCTACTTACATTTTTATGAGCGTTTTTAAGTTTGAAATTTAAAATATTGGATATTCACTCTATACCTCATGTAGCGATTTTCTTATTTTGTTTAATCCAAAAACCAATAACCGCTTTGGTAGACACTTGGAATTTAAAGCAGTTTTCGGACAATTTCAGTTTCCAATTTATTTGGTTTTTTTTTCTATAAATATCAATAAAATTGTATTCGTTGGGTCAAAAAGCTTGAAAATTAAATACAAACCTAATATATTGTTACCAACGCGGGCATTAACGAGTTTAAAAAGTCAAAAGTTAAGTTATAAAGTTAATTTATTTTAACTTTTTAACTTAAGTAGTTACTTTTGGGTTTTCATTAACTTAACTGTTAATTACTAAATTTCTTCTTAATTAACGTGAGATTAACGAGTTAATTTTTAATTTTAAGAAGTAAGTTAAATTAATTATTTGTTTTAAATTTTATAATATTTCACTATTATTTCAGTCTATTTCGTTTTCATGTCAAAAAATATGTATCGTAAATTGTTTAAAGTATAAATTTTATATCATTTGAATCTAACTTATATAAAAATACTGTATGAAGTATTAACACTATATCTTAAGTAATAAAATAATACCATTACAGTGACCTAAAAATCACACGCACAATTTATTTTATGAGCATTTAAAGTTAAATTTTTGACAACATTTATCAAATTTAAGAATAAAAAATTCATAAAATGTTCAACCCTACACATTGATATTATATAATTTAATTTACACTTAATACCATTACAGTGAACCAAAAGTAACCTACTGTACAGCAGAGTTACACCCACTTATCCGTTTTTTTTCTATATATTTCAATACAATTTTATTTGTTGAGCGTGACAATTAAATACGAGGCACAAGGCTGTTAAATTAGCAGTGGAAAAATATATAACACATAACACGCACAATTTATTTTATGATCATTTAAAGTTTAAATTTTTGACAACATTTATCAAATTTAAAAATTTAAAATTCATAAAATGTTTAACCTTTATACCTAGCTAAAGATTAAAAATGTAAAACAAGCTTTTATGTTAGTATTTTTTTGTGTATAACCGAAAAATCTGAAAAATATATAACAGAGTTTTTGTTTATGGTTATTTATAAATCGTCAAATTTGGACGAAATTGGATTTTTAAATGAAGAAGAATGATTTTAGTTTTGTGTTATTTTAAAAAAATATTATTCGTGCGTACTTGAACACCTGCTCTAAAGTATATTATTATATACAATAATATTAACTCAATTTTCGGCTAGGTAGTATTGTTAATAAATAATAATAATAAAAAAAATATACTTTGATGTAAATCGTCTCTGCTCAGAACCGTTTTTCGTATAGGTATAATGATATTATATCATTGAATTCAAATTTAAGTAGTTTAACAGTTAAAAAACTTAACATTACTGTACAACAGAGTGACCCTTAACTTTTTCAATATTTTATTCAATGTGTAATTTAAATTTGTTTTTAGAATAAATTTAATAAATGTTATTTTTGTTTTTTTTTGATTACTTAAAATGCATTTTAAGGATTCGTTTTGCTACAAATTCCGAGCCCAAGTTAATATTATAGACCTGATATAATTGTGTTCAAAATATGTCAAAATTGCACTAAAAATATATCAAAAATGCAATGAAAATATCATATCAAATAATTGCAGTATAAATAAATTATAATTTCAATGAAAAGTACACCAAAGTTACATAAAAAAAATATTATAATATAATATAAAATGTATAATTGTTAATTGTTTACTGAAATGTCTGGTAAGCATAATAAAAATGTGTTTTTAATATTGATTTAATTTAAAATCGATGGATATTTTTATTTTATTTTATTTTATCACATACTGCTATAAACACAATTAAGCTTGTATAACTATGTAACTATACTTAAACTACATAAAAAAGAAAAAAGAAAGCTAAACTAAAGAGTATATTATAATAAACATAATAACATTATATTCATACTCCGTTTCATCACACACAATTTACATTATATCTTGTAAAAATGAATTATATGTTATTGCAATAACAGAATAAAAGACAGGTTATATTAGCTGCAAATGAAATGGTAGCAATATCAATTTTTATTTTTATTAAATCGAATAACATAGTTAAATACATATAACATATTTAAATTGAAATGATTTATCTATCTCCTTTAAGCAAGCTTGTGATGAAAATATAGATTTTTTATTGTGTTTTAACTGTATAAATATCTATTAAACACAGATTAAGACATATGTGTTGTTAATGTATAAAATATAAATTAGTTTCTATAACTAGAGAATGTTGAGCATTACAATTCTTAATAATATTGAATTTAATTTAGGTACTACAAATGTAGAAACTTGACATTAAGAGCCTAGTAGCCTGACAACGGATCAGTAATATTAATAAATCTTAAAGAACTTGAAGAAAAAAATTTAGATGCTTACAACATAAATTGCAATGAGGGTGAGTGACAAATTGAAAGACTCAACAAACTTTTATATGTTTTTTGTCCATTTTTTTTTTAGGAAAGAGAATAATATATTCTTGTCTGAATACTGCAAACATCTCAAGACTTGACATCCCAAAAAAATTTTTAATTTATATAATTTATTTAGTAATAGAAATAAATTCCCTATTTATTTTTATGCCAGTTGTAATAAAATTTAAAAAGGTTTCTTAGTATCATTAAGTGATGGTTAATTTGTTAGAATCAATAATTACTGTTTAATATTATTTGGTTTACTCTCATGTATATATATATATATTTTATATTCTAAATGTTTAAGTTAATATTAAACACTAATATTATATTGTTGATTATGATTAAAATTAGTCTTTTTATTTGTAAGAAAAGTTTTAGGCCTGTGAGTTTAATTTTATCTTAACCAATATGTGTGGTACAGTGGCGTAGTTACGGGGGGGGGGGGTTTAAGGGTTTCCCACCCCCCTACACAAAAAAAACAATCTTTTTATATTTTGGTTAGATTTTAAATAATAGATAAATAATACTAGTACAATTAACATGTATAATATTATTCATTATTATTATATATATTAATATAGTTATAGAATTATACGAGTGTTTACACTTCTAAGTTTTATTTTAAGAAAACCAATTATAAAATCGACGCGAAAACAGCGATAACGGCCTCCGACGTCCAATACGTAACAACACGAGTATGCCGGTCGATATACGATATTACGATCTGTCGGCCGTCATAATATTTCATTTGATTTGTTGGAGTTGAAACTTAAGTATCGTTACACGATACTCCTATTAACTATCATTTAAGATTTAGTATTTAACTATGGAATAAATTTGTTATAAAGGTAACCATATTAAATAATATTGCATTATTTGTACAATATTAGTACATTAATATAATAAATTACTTAATTACGCATAGCTTAAACTCTGAAAATATTATTTCATTTATACTAATAAAAAATAATTTTAATCATTGTGTATTTAACAATTTTAGTATTTATTATTTATTTTTGTTGATGGTACTGTTTAGTATTTAATGTTTATTTTTCACTACATAATACTAGATTCTATTACATACATTAGTATATTCGTATATTTTAAAATATTTTAATATTACTTAACCAATACAAATTGATCAAAGTATTAATTTTGTATTTTAGAAAACGAAAACAAAAGATCCTATTATAGAAAATTCATTAGCACCTAAAAATGATCTAAATATTAAGACTCTTGAAACCTGTATACCCTTTTCATCTTTACTTCGGTTGATGTAAGAATTAATGACAAACATATTTTGTTACCGTGTATTGTCTCATAGTGAAATTCATACAGTTATTAATAGTAATGGACACCAGATATAACGTTTAATTTTCCTATACATAAAAACTTCGATAAAATTAAAAAAGGGCAAAACGAGCAAATTTCAATTTAATTGGTATTAGGATGGCGATGGTTAGCATACTCAGAAAAAAGAAAATGGTGCATTTTGTAGACTGTGGGCTTTTTCAAAATCTGAAGGTGGAATAAATGGCCAGAAACTTGGTGCTTTGGTATTAAACAAATTTGATAATTGGAAACATGCTACAGAAAACATTTGCTAAACATGATAAACTAAATTATCATATTAAAAGTATTAGTATTATAATAAACTAATATAAACTATAAAAACTATTTATAATTAATACAAATTTGAAACAAAATAAAAATAACGTACGTAAAAAACTAATTACTTGTAATTTGTATCATAAATATATTTTAAAACCCCCCCAGAAAAAACATCGTATCTACGCCACTGCCTGTATGTATACCAACCTTGGTATTTATATTTAAATGATACAATCAGGTATACAATCTTATACATGTATATGTATCCCTACTGAATTCTTACATTATAATTTAGAACACTGTACATTAGTACAGCATTATAAACTCATCAATATTTATCATATTATATATTCTACTAATTACTATACATGTCTTATGTATATAATATTATAAATATGAATGTGTATGCAGGCATGCAACAAAGTGTGTTAATAAGAATATAGTTTTGTTTAATATATTTAAATATCTCATAAGTTTTAACGTTTAGATAAGGATTACGATAATAAAGTTGACAACGTAATAAATATTATAAATATATTTAGTTACAACAATAGTACGATCGTTGCATCGTCGTCGACGATAAGCCATTTCTGAGAAAATGACAAGTTTTGCTATAAATAGTCGAAAACAAGACCTAATATAGTTGTGGTATCACCCGTATTGGACAATACGCGGGTAAACCAAACTATACGCCTACCCTCGCATTCTCTAGTTGATGACACTCTCTAAAGTTAATTAGAATGGCACTGTTAACTCGTTGAGTACGATGGTATGCGCTTGTCAATTCTTAGTTCGTCCCTATCTAGTTTGAAGACTCAAAGATTACAATATACCTTGGCACTATTCAGTTTAATAAAACTTATAACACATAATGTGTCGTAATCCGGCGATGCCATCATAAAGGTATAAGCTATAAAGGTAAGAACGTAAGAACGACTAAAATAATATTTAACTCGGGATTTCAGGTCGGATACACTTTTATTATATTTAAAACAAACATAAATAAAACACTTAGCAAATTCAGATCGCTCGAATCACTCAGCGAGAACGGGTGCCCGTGCCTGCGCGTACGGCTGTGTTACATAGAAAATATTATTGTCGCCTCAGCACATATTACTTCGCTGGCCTGACCTATGTCAATAATTTACAATTTAAAATATTCCCACCTATATAACATATTATATATTAAATAATATTATTTTGACGACTGTCTACAATATACGACATAGTAATATGTCAACCGTAGCACTCGTATTCCATTAATGTCAATGATTATACCTAGAACTCTTGGACTATAAAAATATATAATTAATAATTGATAAATAACTATCATTAATATTTGTGTTAAAAAAAATTTCAATGTTTCAAAATGAAATTTGATATTCACATGAAATATTTCATATTTCAAACATTAATTATAATACTAATACTTATTATAATTAATAGTTAAATATAAAATTTTACTGTTATGTTTAAATATAATTTACTATTTTGTAATCAGAAAAAAAAATAAATAACAATAACATTAATTATAAGTTATAATAGAAATATTTATTTATTTAAATACATTTATCTAGAGTTTTATTTATTATCTAGACAATAGCTCAGAGAACATATCCCATTTATGTATACGATAAAATGAGAAAAACGTAAACTCTAAATCTAGATAATTTTTATAGATAAAACAAAACACTGGACTTAGTGGCCTCCATAAGAATTAAACAACCCTTAAAACCTTCCACCTTAATAATTGGTTTAGATGATACGTTCAAAGATACAGAATAATTTTAATATCTAAGTTAAAATATAAATAATAAATAAAGAAAAAAAAAAACAAGAATTAATCATCTCTTGTTAAATCCGGTGCCTAATGGACTCGAATTGTCCATACACAGACGACTAGTGACCTCCAGTCGTATTTATTCTATTCATTGGCACAAATCATAGATGAATTGAAATGCTAGTATCCCGAATCTCTTGATTGTTATTATTAACAGTATAATACAATATTATCATAATATACCTATAAAAATACTTAATTAAAAAAAATTAATTAGGTACATTATTTATTTTTATATACCTATGTTAAGTCTAATACGGGATGACGGAACGGAACATATTATTTCAACTGTTATTAACATATAATATTGTATAGGTACCTATACATTTATTTTTAATACCTACGATTACAATATATTATAATTTATTAATGGCCAAGGGCCAACGGTAAAATTTAGACAAGATGTTTGTTTATATGTAGGTGGCCGACAGGTACTATGGTTTATGTTTATTTTTATACCTAACTTATAAATTCCCCGTACGGCCGTACCTACTATGCATACTCTATTCAAAGTAGTATGAAAAACTGCGCATCCTCGGAACAGTAGGAACCGCTGTGATTGGCCAGTAGTTGGCAGAGCATCGACGGAAACCAACAAGACTGCACAGTGTAGCGGTTTTGTCGTGATTTTTTTTTCATTTTTATTTGGAAATTTTGAATAAAGTATACTAAGTAGTTAGTACCTAGTGGTATAGTGTCATAGTGAGTCATCAGCATAACACTGATTTACAAATTTACAATAAGTTATACATGCCACATGGTAGGTGTACCTACACGGCTACACTTCACCATAATTATACCTATAATAGTTTTTTGTTGTAATTGTTGACCTATTAGTTCTTAATCTGCTTGGAATTTGGAGCTGTAATCCGCGTTATAGATAGTATGACAATATTTGGTTACAGATTACAGTACATACGTATATATAGATGATAGGTAACTATTAAGGTAATAATAATAACATTTACTAAACATGATAAAAACTAAATTCATATTAAAAGTATTAGTATTATAAACCTAATATAAAACTATAAAAACTATTTATAATTATACAAATTTGAAACAAAAAAAATAACGTACGTAAAAACTAATTACTTGTAATTTGTATCTAAATATATTTTAAAACCCCCCCCCCAGAAAACAATCGTATCTACGCCATGGTGTGGTAACTTTAAATCAAATTTACATACAGAATACAATTAGATATCTAAAAGAAATAAAATAAAATAATTTAATCTTAATACCTAGTTCTTATTAGTTATGTTCGTTATTTATACTTACGCTATTATTATTATTGTATCATGATTGTTGCCAAGCCGCCCGGATTCCACTCGTTATTGTCAGAGAGAAGCTACCGACCGATACCCACAATCGCACGCACACTATATACCTACACACATATTCTCGCACGCACCTTTATTATTAGCGGTTGATTTGTAATATTATGTCAAAATATCATATCTAAATTGATATTCACATATAATTGCACATTACAATTTATGTTTGGGTCGTCGCAAGCAGTGCGATATTTTCCGTTAAATTATTATCATAGGACCGAATCGCAGTTATTGTTTTTTTATTATTCTTGTAATAATTGTTTTTAATAGCCGCAAATCACCACTACTATTTACATTATCATTGCAATTGTGGCACATGAAAATTGTCGTGTGTTACTGTGATCACTATAAATCAGCTCTAAGGCCGGGGCTATACACGGCGTATTCCACCGCGTTTTCCGTCGAATTCAAAATGCATTGGTTTATATCGGAGTAGCTATACACGACGGATGTAATACGCCGCGTTTTTATCCGCGGCGGAAAACGCCGGCCGGCTTGCGTTTTGGCGGACGAACGCCGAAGTTATAAAAACGCTAACTACTATTTTACATTGTTTTAAATTAGGATGGGCTATACTGGTGACGGAAAACGCTGCGTTTGCACCATATTTTATAAATACAATAATTTTACTTGGATATTAAATATGTTATTGCCCTATGTTAAAACAAAAAATAATAATTGCCTCTATAATCATGTATACCTCAATGAATGTATGGAACAGTACCTAAAATATTATGTCCATCATAATATGTTATAAATTATAATTATCGTCTAATACCTATTTAAAATTATACCCAAATATAAACCAATCAAAATTATGAGTTTCCAAACATGAAACCAGCTAATAATAACACGGAATCAAATGATATTTCTAAGTCACTTTTTACAACATTTAATAGTTCATCAAAGGTTGTAACGGACATTTTAAAATAACCAAAAACTTTTTCCGGAAATCGTCGTAATTCCTCATACATAATATTGAATTGACTTTTTCTTCCCTTTTTTCATGTAAGGATGTACTGCAAAATTCCTTTGTGTGAAGATCTATCTTCTCTTCCAATGCCTCATTTTATGGCAATTAAAGCGCTGGTGTAATTTTCTGCATAATAATAAACCTACTCCTACGAACTGACAAGTGCATTTGATCGAACGACGAGTATATATTATTCATTAGTGCATTCGTTTGCGATGAATATGTTAATATTATTGATACAATAATTATGGGGTTACCATATTTCTAAAATATGTATAGATATACGAGGCGGAATACGCTCGACGGAAACGCGGCGGAATACGCCGTGTATAGCTTGTCCGTCGGAAAACGACGCGGAATACGACGCGTTCGAAACGCGGCGGAATACGCCGTGTATAGCCCCGGCCTAACAGCCTGGTTATAGCATAACTTGTATTCATCGGCGTTTACGTCTTAATATTGTCATACCTATTTATTTAAATCGCGAGGCGTCATAGTGTTTTTTTTATTATTGTTATTATTGTGAACCATATTATAGGTTTTAGGAATTGCTGCTGGCCAGTCTGCGCTCCACAATTTATACTGTGAATTGATTTATTTTTTATTATAATTTATAATTGGTTTATTTATTTTTTATTAATTGTGTCAGACGACCAACCATTATTACTTTTATCTGTTTGGCCAAAGAGGCCACATATTTTATACTGTATATTATTTAAAAAATTATTATATCATAGCAACTTAATACCGAAAATTTGTGTTAATATTTTATTATAATGTAAAGGCATACACACACCACCACATACTAGCACTCACTGGTCTTGCTCGGCAAACCCATCGATGGTGTTAAATTTGAATTCAATGATATAATATCATTGTATAAGAAATAAAAATTCTGAATGAAGACAGTCAGACAGCCAATTATATTACTAAGTATATGAGATGATATTGTGAATAAAGTAATTCATATATAAACTATTTACACTGAACCATGTTTTAAATTTTTTACTTAGCTATAGAAAGTGGAACATTTAAAAATTTTTTTAACTACAAATTATTAAATTTTAAATTTTGTAAAAATTTAAACTTTAAATGCTTATTAAAGTAAATTGTGCCAATGTATTTTTATTATTTTCAACTTCTATTGTAGCAATATATCAGAGCCTTGTATTGAAATTTCACACTTTTTGGCCCAACAAATAAAATAAAATTGTATTTATATTTGTAGAAAAAAAAACTAAAAAATTGAAGTATGAAATTGTCCGTACACAATACAAAACGAGTAAAAATTTGATGGTGTATAGAAAAATAAAATATATACATTCAGTGAAATTTGCATGTGTCTAATTACAGTTATTCATTGTTGAATTACAACAAAATAAGGAAATCACTATATGAGAAATAGAGTGAAAATGTTATGCAAAAATAAAACTTCAAACACTCAAAAATTGACTTCTTGTGACACTTTTTTTGATTAAAGGTGTCAACTTATGAGGAATCTTGTATTTAATATACTGTATTTATAATCTTAGATTTAAAAAGAAAATTTTTTATGAATTTCTAGCTCAAAATAAATTGCACATTGTCCTGATTCTTACATATCTTGTCAAATTTTGAACTTTAAATGCTTATAAAAAGAATTGTGACTGGAATTTTAATATTTTTCAAATATCATTGTAACAATAATATGTTAGAAGCCTTGTATTAAATTTTCAATATTTTTTACCCAATAAATACAATTTTATTGACATTCATTGAACCAAAATTAAACAAATTGGAAACTGAAAATTTCCGTTCACAATTCATAATAAATCGAAATGTTTTGAAAATTTTATCATGTTTAGAAAATGTTAATACAAACAACCACTGAAAATTTCATGAATATACGGTAATTTGTTTTAGAGTTACACCAAGAATCAAAATCGATTTTGTCGACAACACCAATATTGCGTGAAAATTTACGTTTTTCCTTTATTTTTTTGTTTTTGATTTTCTCGGCGCTTTTGAAAATTACTGGGAATTTTGACCTCTTCAGTGCACCAACAATATTCACTTTTCCGTCGAACAAGATACTGAAGTTGAAAATCGAAATATTATTTCTGTTGCCGCCGCAAAAAAACACAGTATATAATTTAGCCATATAGGACATCGGTCACGGTGGGGAAAGCTGGACACACACACACACACACACAACCACCACTTACATATCACTATTTGTATTGTTTTATTATTATCATCGTTGAATGTGTCTTGTGAGTTATATAATATGTAGATAAAGCCAGAATATAATCGTACGCCACCTTGACGGCCGTCGTGATTACTGATTTCTGTCTCGCACCGTTTGTTGTCGCGACCGTATCGATGTATGCCATTATAATTTATTAAGTTTTATTTACCCAAATAGTAAATTGTATAATTGTTTTTTTTTTATAATTGTGAGCGCCAGAAGGGCATATCGATATTATAGTCATTATTAAGTAAAATTGTGGGCACGAAACACTCTTTTATATTTATTAGTGTGTGCGACCTTTTATTATTTATCTAATTATGTTATTATGTAATTTAGCGTGGTGAATGGCACCTATTATTATAAATGTGTGCGCTAACGGAGGACATATTCTATTTTATTTTAGTACAAGAACAGCTAGCTAGTCTGTGCTCCACAAATTGTAAGTTATTTTTATCATTATTTGTTTATTTATCATACACATTCAATTATTGGACCAAGAGGGTTGTAGATATTTTATTAATTATATTTGTCGTTCTAGCATCTTTATATTTTATAAGTACGAACTAACAGCTCTAAGAGCTCTGTCAATATATTAATGTTATATTATTTAATTTTAAAGCGACCGATGAGTATTTAAAAATGGTAATTGTTTGTATATATAAAAGTAAACATAACTCGCTTAAAAATTAAAATATCATAAAAAGACCACGAGTTGCTTGGATCATAATCTTACCTTGGGATTTCTATAAGAGGTCAATTTACTCTAATTTAAATTAACGGAGGATACACAGTTTTGCTGAGCATAAAAATTGCTACTTATGCACATTGTAAGACGAGACAACACATGCGGGTATCATGTCCGCTTAATATTAATATTTAACAAACGGTATTACATCCCGCAGACAGGTAAAAAAAAATTAATTTTGTGTTTTAGATTCTTAGCCGGATAAAGGGTACTTTTTTTAAATTTTTTTGTCGTCTTTACCTTTTGGGGCGGAAAAAAATGTCCACGTATCTACTTTGGCATCTTTCGGGTAGGAAAGTGAGTCTAGTTGGTACTCTGATCTGGGCCAAAAAAAAAAATTCTCAGTAGTCTTCAAAAGCGTAGAGAGAAAAAACGTATAATCAGGTCTCGTGTGCATATAAACGTACTATTGATATTTTGCACATTGAAGAAATTATATGAATCATAAATAATATGGCGTGTTAATAAGTAACCATATGATTTGTATATACCTTCGAGGGTTAGTGGTACCTAGTGGAATTTTACATTTTTATCGTTGCTATGGGAATAGGACAAAGCGTTACGCAATTTGACGGCATAATTTGCTGAAAATAAAAATGTCTGTACCCAGCCCAAAAATATATACTTTTTACTTAGGTATTTTAAACAAATTACCATTTTCGGTTTTTGGTGTTACTCGAAAACCAATAACCGTAGAAGATACAGTAAATTATCTCCAAATGTAGAAATATTTGATACGATATATGGATAATACATTTTCAAAATATTTTTACTCTTTTTGAAGCTATAGGCATGAGACATTTTGATTGATTTTGATCTCCCCAATCACTAAAAATATTTCACTTTCCCATCGAAACAGATACTAAAGTCGATAATCAAATCATTATTTCAAATATTGATCGTGTACACGACACAAAATTTTTTTTTTTTAAAAAACACCACACATAGTAAACCAATACTACATTCATTCATAATGGTAAATAATATTATTACCTATTGTGTATGTTTATACTTATTCATTTTTAGTTATATTAAATAGATATTTGGATGACCCCTTAGCCGCTAGGTATTATTTAAATCACAAACCGAAATCAAAATTAGTCAGTGTTTTTTTAATATAGAATAATTTGGAGGTTTCTAATATTAGAATTTCGACCATCCATATTGTTTATCCTATAAATTATAATTCATGGTAAATATATTGGCATATTGTTGATTTTATGTAGGTAGTTTAGGTACCTATATCCTAATTTGTGAAAGTATTTGGGGACTTTAAATGTTTTTTGAATGCATTTCTTGATTATACGAGTTTCATTATTTTACTTGGGTCATTTTAATATTTTTACAAAGTTGATATTATAATGACCCAAGCATTATAATAATTAATGTAAGTATTTTTATAAAGGAATTTATGTAGTCGTGTGGATATTCAATATAATTATCATATGACCTAGCATATGCTATTCGCCATCGCTATTGCTAAATTTAATTTAATATATTTTATCTATGTTCGTTAAACTGAATATATTTATAAATATACCTAAATACCTAAATACCTATACAAAATACCTTGTATTTCGTCGCCATTATACGTCATAAATATGTTCATACCTATTTATTTCGATCACAAGGCGTCCGTGTATTGTATTTATACCATATAATCATAAGTAGGTAATACCAAACCCAGATAAGGGACAAATAAATCGGGCCCCGGGACACCATACACATTAGTGGGCCCCCTTTCAACTTTAACTTCAAAATAATTGTATAATTAATATCAACGACTCTTTATAGAATTGTAAAAATTTTTTACTAGACAAAAAATTACAGAGTGGCTCTTATATCGTACGCGGTTTTTTTTAACAATATGGATCAATGATATGGAGTTTTCTAAAAAACAAAAAAAGTCGTGTTTCATTATTTTAACAGGCAATTTTTACAACATTCTCCAACATTTTTAAACACGCAGTTGTACCAATAATAAAATCGACTTTATTTTTGGCAAATGGTAATCACTATATTTTTTTATGGAGTGTAAAGTTTTTTTTTTCTGAACGTTTTTATAGTCAAATGATCAATTGTGGCTCGCTAGGTTATTAAGTATAGCCTCTAAAGTTTAGTAAATAATTTGCATGAATATTTTTAACTGCAATATCTAATTACAAGAGCTAAATAATATTCCTTATAATTACATTTTTGTATACTAAAATAGGTTAAATCGTTAAGCTAAAAATGCTCGAAAAAAAACATAAACAAATTATTGCCAAACATAGCTAGTTCATTATTTATAGTAATTTTTCGTGATATAAAACTGAGAATCATTTTATTTATGAATTTTTAATAATAATTTATCTACCAGTAGGTTATACAGTTATACCTACCTACTTCAATAAGTATTTTTTTTAAAACTGTATGGAACGCGTTTAAAGAAATATCATTTGTGGATAAAGATGGGCCCCCAAAATCACTGGGCCCAGGGACCGTGCCCCATTAATCAGGGCTGGCCTGCCACAAAATGTCTGCGCCTCTATGATTTTTGGTACAATCTAAAAACAAGTGTCAGCTACGCGATGGCGGGGGGGCAAGCGCCCCAGGGCTGACGCAAATTATGTATCTAAAATAATATCACTTTATCTATTAAATAATCGGTAATCTCAAAATTTGCTCAATATAGTACACAATTGGCACCGTTGGGACGATGAGGGTATTAGCAAAACGGGGTTGTTATCGACGAAAATCAAAACAGTTAGCAATATATCAGTGGGGATCCAGGACGTAATTGTGGTGGAGAGGGGCTGTGGGTGCATTAAGAACAAAAAAGTACAAAAGTACAAAACGTTAAAAACTTGCGACACACACACACGAACCACCGTGTCCTCTTTTCTCCTCCAACCACAAAAAATATTAAAATACTAAGATAAAAATACTTCTCACTCTAAAAATATGAAAAAAATTATATTAGAATTTCTATGCACCAACATCCTGTTGAGCTATTTATAGGAACATTAAAAATTTCACGGTTTTATTAGTTGTATATTATATTCGTAGAATAAAACTTTTCAAGGGTCAAAAAAAATTTGAAAAGTAACAAACGTTCCTATAAGTTAATGTTGGGAAATTAAAAAAAGTTGAGTGTAAATCCACAGTAATTTTTATGAGGCGTTGAGTTAAAAAACTGTTCACAAAATTCATTAAAAAACACTAAAATAACAAAATTATGTTAAGGGTTAGAAATGCAATAAAACCTGTTTCGATGTATATCAAGCTTTGAAGTACAATGCAGATTGCCCTCAAAGTGTCCTATATTACCATAAAAGAATTTCATTTACAGAAAAGTCAAATTGCAGTTTTAACGAGCTTTTGAAGTATGCAATGGATAATATGCGTAATTAACAATTTCATCCACTCGATATATTATTTTGTTGTTATTCAAACGAATGACAAAAGATACTACAAATTTTCACCATGCATTTATTTGATCATTTGTACTAACTTGTAAACAGTTTCAAAATATTGTAAAGTTTGGAGTGGTTAGGACATTTTCAATTTTTCCATTTTTTTTTTTCTATAAATGTCAATATTATTATTCGTTTGGTCAAAAAACTTGAAAAATTATTAAATACAAGGCTCCAGCTAATTGTTACATTGCAGTTGAAAAATATAAAAACTACCTATGCATGTTTATTTTTTTAGCATTTCATATTAAAAATCGTTGACGGAAGTTTATTCTAAATGAAAGTGTACAAAGTATTTAGTAGTTAAAAAAGTGATATACATTTTAATTTTTATAGCAAACAAGAATTTTAAAAATTCAAAACAAGATTTCCCACGTAAAAAGTATTAATGTTTAAACAAAAAATCTAAAAAAATATATAAAAAATTTTTTTTGATAGTTCTTTTAAGTTCAAATTGTGATGTGAAATACATATACTTAAACAACCAACTATCACGATTTTAGTTATTTTTATTGTATTTAAAATATTATTCGTAGGTACGAAAGTTCTCAAGTAAATGTAGATGATTAGAGACATATGGTATCATATTACTGGATGTGATAATTTATGCAAATATATTAATTTTAAACTTTTGCAGCTACACGTTATTAAAAAAAACAATACAATATAATATAAAATCCTAGGATGACAAAACCGGACTCATGGAACGAACCAACTAATAAGCATACCGAATATTATTTGTCATCGTTTCGCCTTCGGATATATTAAATAACATAAACAGTAGGTAAATGAAATTGGATTCATAAATATTATTAAAATACGCTGGGCCATAAAGCGTGGCGGCAGTTAAATCGCAGGCACAAGGCTGTTGTGACCAATAGCAGTTTAAAAAATATTAAAACTACATATAACAAGCACAAATTGATTTATAAGCATTTTAAGTTCAATATTTGACAAATTTATCGAAATTTAACAAGGTGGGTAAGTGG
>CM017802.1:18304027-18348752 GCA_008086715.1 Sitobion miscanthi
GGAAAATTCTTGATATCAAAAACTTGTCAAATTAATTTTTGAGTTAACAACATTAAGTGTTATTGTTATTTGAAGGGGATTTTTAATTATTCGAGTTATCAAGGTTCAAGTTACCGAAAGTCGACTGTATAAAAAATAATCTTATTAATGTTATTACTTATTAATATTGTTAAAATCTTAAAATAATAACACAAAATATATAAAAGTAAATTAAATTTTGTTCAATGTATATTTTAAAAATAATAAATATAGGTTAATTGTTTAATTTTCATTAAATCATAATTCTTTATTAGTTGATTAAGCTTGATTTTTAATTTCTAATGAGAAAATTGTTGAACTTTTACAATATTTAATTTGATATAAATAATAATTAATATAGGTTTGTAATTAAAAAAATATATTGTAATTATTCAACGTTTCATAAATAATAATTCAATTAATTACCCACTGAAAAATGCTTTGCAATTATGTTGTATTCCGATGTTTTTTTTTCTTGGCATTGGATTTTTTTTCTGCTAATTATTTTAATTTAATTGTGTAGGTAAAAGGTTATGATGATCTGTCACAAGAGATTCATCACTGGACACCAGTCACAGAAATGTGTAAACATTGAATTGGTTTGGGAGTTATAGATGGTGTCTTATTTGCTGTAGGTGGTGATGATGGATCAGGAACTCTGAAAAGTGTAGAAGCATACAGACCAAGTACAGAAGCTTTGGACTACAATGACAGACATGCACTTGTCTCGAAAATATGCAGGTATAAATATTCTTATAACAATTCAAAATTATTTTATGAAACAATGAATTTGAATGTACTACATTTAAATTAAAATGTTAATATAGGTGTAGTTATATTAGAAGGATTATTGTATGCAGTCGGTGGACGTGACAGATAATCTATTTTGGATTCTATAGAATTTTACAATCCCATCACAAATACTTGGACCATGCTAGAAGCGCCAATGAATGTAGCACGGTGTCATGCGGGAGCAGTAGCCCTTGATAGACCACTTAATTTTTAAAATTTGTTAGCATAGATGATTTTTTTTTGTAATTACAACAGCTAGATAAAATATTTTTTATCATGTATCATAATAAATTAATTGTTTTTCTTATCATTTTATTGTAGTACAGTTTACAAAGTAGAACATTTCTATTTATTTAAAGGGCCACAGTGGGACCTAATTTTGGACCTAGAAAACATATTTTGCCGACCCATTAGCTCATCAGCTGATTGTTTCAGGGGCCAACCTACAGAAATAAACTTGAAAAAAAATGTATACTATGGATCTATCAAATAATTTATAAAGTTAACAAATAGACACATAGGTATTTGTTTTATATATGATAAATATTGTGTTTAAAATTGTTTTTTGAAAAATAGAGAATGCTCATTGTGCGAGTTGTATACTTGAATTTGTACTACAAGTTACAACATAATATAGGTAATATTTATTGTCAGTTTAAAATATTTGTAGTTATGTTGTATAATAGTTAATATAGGCAATTAAAATTTATAGTGCAATTGACGCCTGATAGTATGCTTAGTATTGGGTGTAATTTTGGGTTAGCAAGGAGGCATCGGCACTTATTTTCGCGAGGGAGTTACAATAAAAAAAATGTATAAAATAGATACGCCATCAATTAGTTGCATTATATTAAAACTATTTTTTTATATTACGTACATTATTTTATGTAATCAGTTAATTTAGTACATATTATATCAATATTTTGCCTACTTCCAGCAGTTATAAGATAATATTTTTGATGAAATCCTAATAGCCTATTACATTATTCTGTAATTTTATAAGAAGTGTACATTCCATATACATACCTACATTCGTTATTGTCTTATTGTATTATTTATATTTTATTTTTATTTCCATATTATTCAAAATTAGTAATTAGAATATTTAGCTGGCCACTGTTTGGGTTTCAAACTACAATCTTTATTTAACAATTTAGGTAATACCTAACTTTCAAAATATAACCTATTCTGTAATACTAGTATACAACTAAGTAAATAAAAAATTGAAAATGAAAACTGAACCTGACGGATAAAAGTTTTGTAAGAGATGAAGTGTGCTACATTGTTAAAAATGTTGAAAACCACTGTTCTAGAAAATATAAATATAAATTGTATTTTAAAAATCCTTAGTAAAAATTATACAAACTACATTACCACAAAGTTGTGTCAAGACTCAAGATATATATTATATATCTACCTGGCTACCCAATACCTATATGTATAATGTATACAATATATTTTGTAGGTATCTATTGACTATTATTGATCACAACATATTATTAATTAATTTATCCCATTCTGAACAAAAATTCAATTATACAAAAACAATACTCTTTTCTAATTTTCAAACAAATTATACGCCCAATTCTTATCTAAGCTTGCCCGATACGGGGTAATTGTGCATCCTCGCACATCAAAAAAATATACGAATTTAGATTTGACATTGGCCTTTTCGACAATAATAGATAAAATAATAATGGATTTATTATGGGCCTATGTCGACATTGGCCATTTCGAAATCAATTAATACAATTTATAAAATATGTAGAAGTTACTAATATTATGCTCAATCGAATATTATTATGGTTTTCATAATAAAGGCAAGTTCTTTTATCATTAAATATTGTTTATTTTAAATTTTAGTTTTGGCCAATGTCAAACCAAAGTAATATTTTTATTATTTTTCTGGGGGGTCAATGTCAACCTAAAACGTACATATTTTGTACTTAGAAACAAAATGAGAATCATACAATGAAATAAAAACAAATGTAATTAAGTAACAGAATTTTTAGAGTTCCATCATAAAATTTAAGATTTTTATATAAATTTTAAAAATTGGCCAATTTAATATTTTAAATCCCTGAAAATTGTCAAAACATGACATTGGCCCTTCTTGCACCAAGCCACAAAATTTATATTGCAAATTTTTATTGATATCAGGTAAATTAAATCTGATCAAATAAGACAAATATGTAGGTACACGAATCGGACCAACAATTTCAGTCTGCGTAGGTATTTGATTTTATAAAGCAATTTTTTGCAGTAACATTGTATTCTTGGCGTAAATAAAAATATAAAATATACAAATTATTATTCTTAGGAAAATCGAAAGAAAGTTTAATTAATACCATTTTTCTTACGAAATTTGAGTCTCATAACCGAAGTGGCAAGTCAGGTTATAACAGATTTTTTTCATATATATTCGCAAGATACGTTCCACCGTCCAAGGATATTTTAGTCTAATAATAGCAACTGACTCTTTAAATCCTGTTGTCTTATTATAAGTGACTGTATTATGGTAATAATATTATCATAATATTATATTGTGCAAAGTAAAATTCGATATTTATAAATTAGGTAGGTACAACGGATATCGTCATCGTCCTGCAGCAGCACCAGATGATGGATTGTACAAAACGCGTTTGATATTATTATAATAATATAATGCGCTTTATTTAATGTGAAACATAATGCATGTCTGAGGTGGGATCAGTCAAATGTGGTGGAATAAGAGACTTATACATAAGATGTTTAGACATAATGTAGTGCACATCAGTGGCGCAACTACGGTGGTGCTAGGGAGGGCTTAAGTACCCCCCCCCCCCCACCACACACACACAACTTTAAGCACCCCCGTGTTCTATGTCGTTGTAATTTAAAATATTTATAGTTTTAATAGTATCATTCACTTTTAAGAATTGTTTTTTTCCTTTCTTGCATTCTGATTAGATATATACAGTGGCGCACGCAGGGGGGGGTTAGGAGGTCATAACCCCCCCCGAAATGTCTTCCTTCATTACGAGCGTCTAGAAACAACCCACGAACAAATTTCTCATCATGTCTTTATTTCTTATCAAATATATTATAACCAGAAATTCGTTACTTGTAATCGGTGACTATTTCCCCTTAAAATTGGAATTGCATTGCTACGTAATCTGTGATAACGTGTTTTTAAATTATTGTTAATTGTTATTGGTTTTGGTTAGTCAATGGAAATCTATTAGACAATAACTCAGTCAATAAGTATTAAATTTATTTCATTTTTAAGTTTTTCACATTATGAGTGAAAAAAAGAAAAGGATTGCCCATGGTAATATTACGTCATTTTTTCACAAAAAGTGTAAAAAAAATTATGAACAACCCTCAACTTCAAATCTAATAACAGTAAGAATTTATAAATACATTTTTATTTCATTTATTTAATTATTTAAGTACTAACTTCAAAAGTTTTCTAAAAATGTTTTAAATTAGTATTGGTGAATGGTGGTACTTATTTTATTATAAATTAAATGGCATTTTATAGGAGCTAAATGTTGACACTCATTGCAACTATTGCAAGTTAGTCAGGACACTCAAGAGGTTGAGGTAAAAATATCTAATGATAGTCAGGATCAGCCCGATCATGTAATCAATATCAATGTAATTATGTAATTATTATTGGACTATGTTAAATAATATAAGAACCATTAGATACAGTTAACATTAAAAGGTACATTTGAATTCTGTATTTAATGTATTTCCATATTTAAATTTGATAAAACTAGCCAATGACTTAATTATTTAAAATAATTAAATTTTATAATATTAAGATAATTTAAATTCTAAAAAATACACAATTACAAAAAATAATGATATGTTAAGAAATTTATTACATAGTCTATCATAATTTTTAAAAATAGAGACAATTGAATTTCATTGATTCATTTCAAACAAGAGATTGGCATTAAATTATAAAATTATATTTTTTTGCATACATTGTTCTATTATAAAAATTTGACTATTTTAATTTTGTATTCATTGACCTTTAAACTGTTAATAATAAATTAAAATGTTATAATTAGTATATAGACTATAAAATATATTGGATGTACAAATATAGTATACTATCTTTTGATACGTTTTATAATTTTTTAGCATAGGGCTATACAATGCCTCTATAGTGAATTATTAATAGAACAACCCCCCCCGAAAAAAAATCCTGTGTGCGCCACTGGATTATATATTATTATTGTATTATAATCTTAAATAACAAAATGTAATTTCATAACTTTAGTACCTAATTGTTTTAAGAGATTTGTTAGGAGCTATAGACATACCCAGTACTGTACTACAAATTACAATCAAAACGGCTACATTCGGGAAGACCGTATTAATAGTGTCACTGAGTTATTTAAAAAATATGAGAACAGATAAGGTACACTGCAAAAAATGTTGTTAAATTTCAATTAACGACGCAATGTAAATTTACACAGAATATATGTATGCTAATTAATTTTGCATGTAAAAGTAAGTCAATTTTTCACGAATATATTTAAGTAAATAAACAATACATTTTTTTTCAAAATAAATTCATTTTATGTGTAAAATGTTAGTAAATTTATCCCAACCACATAATATGTAAATCCGATCCACGTTGGTTATAGCTTCTAATAATCAACATAGAAGGTTTCTATGTTGATACTATAACTATGATATTTATTATTTAAAGCAACTATTTAAAAATACAACTTTTTAAAGCGTCTAAACATAAAACAACTAACCAATAATTTAATAAATAACCTTTCCATTTGGAGACCACTACCAGAACGAATATTGAACACATATATTCGCTGCTATCGATAGAAAATGATGTTTAACACTTTAAATTTAAATATTATAAAATACTAAAATAAGATTATGTGTTAAAATTTTTTCTCTAATAATTGGTAGGCATGATTGTGATCTAATAGGACCGGATTTTTATAGAAAAGTATATTCTTTACAATCGTCGAGAACTATTTTGATTCGAAATATTCACGTTTTTTATAATGTGTAGAATCCATGGTAACATTTTTATTTTGCATATTTTCGCATACTTGGGTAAAAATGACTATCAATTGCATATTTCTATATAATTGAGCACCTATTGTAACCCCCAAGATTTGAACTCTATAGTTGCGCCACTGGTGCACATAATATATAGCTTGCAGGTGTTGTGAAAAATACTTTTAAAAAGTATTTAAGCAAACTACTCGAATACTTTTAAAATAAATTATTTAAAATGCCGCCCAAACACTAGTGCCTACCTACCTATTTGTAATAAATGATAATCTTCAAATATAGCGAAAAATAAAAATTTTACATTGATATTATGTAATTTAACTCACACTTAATACCATTACAGTGACCCAAAAGTAACCTACTACACGCACAATTTATTTTATGAGCATTTAAAGTTAAATTTTTGACAACATTTATCAAATTTAAGAATTAAAAATTCATAAAATGTTCAACCCTTATAGCAATAGATTAAAAATTTAAAACAAGGTTTTACGTAAGTATATTTTTTTGTGTGTAACCAAAAAATCTGAAAAAATAAAACAAAGTTTTTGTCTAAAGTTATTTTAAGATGTCAACTTATGAGGAATATTGTATTACATTTTCAAATCTTAGGTTTAAAAAGAAAATTTTTTATGAAAGTTATCCTGATTCGTACGTATCTTGTCAAATTTTGATCTTTAAATGCTTATAAAAAAATTGTGTCTGGAATTTTAATATTTTTCAAATATATCAGGAGCCTTGTATTAAATTTTCCAGATTTTTTACCCAACAAGTACAATTTTATTGACATTCATAGAGGAATAACTAAACAAATTGGAAACTGAAAATGTTCGTTCACAATTCATAATAAATCAAAATATTTCGAAAATTTTAACGTGTTTAGAAAATGTTAATATAAAAAACCGCTGAAAATTTTATGAATATACGGTAATTTGTTTTAGAGTTATACCAAAAATTCACGTATTTCCTTTATTTTATTTTTGGTTTTTCGGCGCTTTTGAAAATTACTTTTCTTTTATAATCTAAGATTTGAAAATTTAATAAAAAATTCCTCATAAGTTTGTCTACCTTTATCAAAGCCCAATTCTCTACAGGAAGTCTACTTACATTTTTATGAGCGTTTTAAGTTTTGAAATATTTAAAATATTGGATATTCACTCTATACCTCATGTAGCGATTTTCTTATTTTGTTTTAATCCAAAAACCAATAACCGCTTTGGTAGACACTTGGAATTTAAAGCAGTTTTCGGACAATTTCAGTTTCCAATTTATTTGGTTTTTTTTTCTATAAATATCAATAAAATTGTATTCGTTGGGTCAAAAAGCTTGAAAATTAAATACAAACCTAATATATTATTACCAACGCTGGACATTAACGAGTTAAAAAGTCAAAGTTAAGTTATAAAGTTAATTTTATTTTAACTTTTTAACTTAAGTAGTTACTTTTGGGTTTTCATTAACTTAACTGTTAACTTACTAAATTTCTTTCTTAATTAACGTGAGATTAACGAGTTAATTTTAAATTTTAAGAAGTAAGTTAAATTAATTTATTTTGTTTTAAATTTTATAATATTTCACTATTTCAGTCTATTTCGTTTTCATGTCAAAAATATGTATCGTAAATTGTTTAAAGTATAAATTTTATATCATTCGAATCTAACTTATATGAAAATACTGTATGAAGTATTAACACTATATCTTAAGTAATAAAATAATACCATTACAGTGACCTAAAAATAACCTACTACACGCACAATTTATTTTATGAGCATTTAAAGTTACATTTTTGACAACATTTATCAAATTTAAGAATTAAAAATTTATAAAATGTTCAACCCTACACATTGATATTATATAATTTTATTTACACTTAATACCATTACAGTGAACCAAAAGTAACCTACTGTACAGCAGAGTTACACCCACTTATCCGTTTTTTTCTATATATTTCAATACAATTTTATTTGTTGAGCGTGACAATTAAATACGAGGCACAAGGCTGTTAAAATAGCAGTGGAAAAATATATAACACATAACACGCACAATTTATTTTATGACCATTTAAAGTTAAATTTTCGACAACATTGATCAAATTTAAAAATTTTAAATTCATAAAATGTTCAACCTTTATACCTAGCTAAAGATTAAAAATTTAAAACAAGCTTTTATGTTAGTATTTTTTTTGTGTATAACCGAAAAATCTGAAAAATATATAACAGAGTTTTTGTTTATAGTTATTTTATAAATTCGTCAAATTTGGACGAAATTGGATTTTTAAATAAAGAAGAACGATTTTAGTTTTGTGTTATTTTTTAAAAATATTATTCGTGCGTACTCGAACCTTCTAAAGTATATTATTATATACAAATAATATTAACTCAATTTCCGGCTAGGTAGTATTGTTAATAAATAATAATAATAAAATAAAATATACTTTGATGTCAAATCGTCTCTGCTCAGAACCGTTTTTCGTATAGGTACAATGATATTATATCATTGAATTCAAATTTAAGTAGTTTAACAGTTAAACAACTTAACATTTACTGTACAACAGAGCGACCTTAACTTTTTCAATATTTTATTCAATGTGTAATTTAAATTTGTTTTTTAGAATTAAATTTAATAAATGTTATTTTTGTTTTTTTTGATTACTTAAAATGTATTTTTAAGGATTCGTTTTGCTACAAATTCCGAGCCCAAGTTAATATTATAGACCTGATATAATTGTGTTCAAAATATGTCAAAATTGCACTAAAAATATATCAAAAATGCAATTAAAATATCATATCAAAATAATTGCAGTATAAATAAATTATAATTTCAATGAAAAGTACACCAAAGTTACATAAAAAAAATATTATAATATAATATAAAATGTATAATTGTTAATTGTTTACTTAAATAATATGGCGGATATTAAAATATTACAGAATTATAAAATAGTATAAAAAAAATACCAAACAAAGGTATTCAAAAATTGAAATATATTTTTTTTCTGAATTAAAATGTATACAAAATGATATACAATTCTTAACTATGTCCTTGAAAATTATACCGTCTATTACTTAAAGTATGTTAATATAATGAAAAAGTACGCTCATTATTTTGATGCATTTACACTTGTTATCGGTGCATATTTAAAATAATTTAAAAAAAATTGGCGTTAAATCTAAATTAACATTTTAATCTTTAGAGTAAGTTTCAATAGTTTTGAAATTGTATATCCTTCATTTTTTTTCTAAGACACATTTCAATTTATCATAACCAATTTTACATTGCAGGGACCTGGAATACGTCGGCCGTCAATACATTATTATTATCGACATATTAATAAAATATAAGCCCGAATTTAAACAATCTAAAAATCGTCGAAAAATTGGCTAAAAATGTTCATAAAAAATGTATATTACCGCAATAAAGACCCAAAAAAATGGACATATTAAATCATTTTTACAATGCAATGTTTTATTAAGGTACACCTTAGGTACTTAATTTTTTTTTACTAAAAATATATTTAATTACAATCTGAACAACAAGTAATTTTGATTTAAGATATTATTTACATAGCAAGACTGACAGATAAGGGAGGGCACTCAGTACTGGCACCCGACAAGGTACTTAATTTAAAACGAAAAATACATTCAAAATAATTTACTAAACATTTATTTAAAAAAAAAAAACGAAAATTAGATGAAAATTTGATTAGAAGTTCAACGTGCATATTTTAAATTGTAATCACGGCCTAAAAATATTACTGTTGGATACATTTATTTCCCTCTGTATAGGCCTAAGTGAGCAAATAGTTAAAAGTTTGATTTTTCGTAGTGCTTAGAAGACGAATCAAATCCGCCACTGAAGTCGTAGTGTCAAATAATACGCATTAAAACTAACAAAATATGACCGAAAAATGCTAAAAAGTTATCGGAAAATGAAAAATGCAATAAAATGCAAAATAAAAATTTTACTGTTGAAGTATCCTGTTTCATGAAACAAATTATGTACTTGGAAGGCATTGTCTAAGATTACCCAAAAAAAGATGCACTTTGAATCGAAATCCAGGCTCTAATCATGACAATCGTCTGGATGTATGATACATCCATGTATCTTTAGAACGCTATTAGAAAAAACCAAATAACGTGAAAATTTACATCGTAGTTATATTTTTGTCGTAAAATTACCCAAGACATGATAATTTGTACAATTTATCACGCAAAGTATACAAAAATTGCGAAAATTGCAATGCGCGTCGTAATTAAATAGGAATATACTTACTGTAATTATTTGTGTACATTTGGTGTACATATATTATATTTGATTAGATTTGATTGATCTGTTTTCGATAAAAAGTTGCAGTATCCATTAAATCCGGTCTTCAGTTCTATAACAATTATTACAATTATTATGTTATTATAATATTATATATTCATAATTTAATTTTTAATGACAATACGAGACACGGGCGATAAACTTGTTAGCAGTTTCAAAGGATCTCGTATGGTAAGCAATACCTTCTTTCCGAGAAAATAATAATATATTCACAGACAAACTTGGGTATCTCCAAACACAATAAATAAAAGCCAAATTGACCACGTCGTAATAGCCAATAAATCTTGTACGACTGTACGACTGACGTGAGGGGGGGGGAAGCAGACGGAGACATCTCGGACCAGTGACCAATATAATATTATCTCGTATGGTAGTATAGATTTTTCAGAAAAACTATCGGTAAACCGGCGACGAAAACAACAACGAAAAAGGAGTCGGATAGAAAAAGAAGTCGACTGGATTAAAGCCACGGACCCAAAAGAATTGCATAAGTACCAGCAATAGTCGGAATTACTAACGAGTTAAATAAATCGAGTCCCTCGTCGACATAATAGAGTGGAATCCGAAGTCGGATTGGTCTGGGCAAATATATAAAAGGTCGTCGACGACGGCGTGGGATATCCAAACACAATATATTATATAGCTGAAAAATAGATGAAATCGTCACTGGACAAAAAAAAAAACCTAAACACGACTGACGAGCATTTTGATTCTTGAACGAATCGTGTTTTTAAAATACGAGAGCCAAATTTTTTATCGAGACAAATCGTGTCCGAACTAAATAGAATTTTTATTTTTCGCTATATTTGAAGATTATCATTTATTACAAATAGGTAGGTAGGCACTAGTGTTTGGGCGGCATTTTAAATAATTTATTTTAAAAGTATTCGAGTAGTTTGCTTAAATACTTTTTAAAAGTATTTTTCACAACACCTGCAAGCTATATATTATGTGCACCAGTGGCGCAACTATAGAGTTCAAATCTTGGGGGTTACAATAGGTGCTCAATTATATAGAAATATGCAATTGATAGTCATTTTTACCCAAGTATGCGAAAATATGCAAAATAAAAATGTTACCATGGATTCTACACATTATAAAAAACGTGAATATTTCGAATCAAAATAGTTCTCGACGATTGTAAAGAATATACTTTTCTATAAAAATCCGGTCCTATTAGATCACAATCATGCCTACCAATTATTAGAGAAAAAATTTTAACACATAATCTTATTATAGTATTTTATAATATTTAAATTTAAAGTGTTAAACATCATTTTCTATCGATAGCAGCGAATATATGTGTTCAATATTCGTTCTGGTAGTGGTCTCCAAATGGAAAGGTTATTTATTAAATTATTTGGTTAGTTGTTTTATGTTTAGACGCTTTAAAAAGTTGTATTTTTAAATAGTTTGCTTTAAATAATAAATATCATAGTTATAGTATCAACATAGAAACCTTCTATGTTGATTATTAGAAGCTATAACCAACGTGGATCGGATTTACATATTATGTGGTTGGGATAAATTTACTAACATTTTACACATAAAATGAATTTATTTTGAAAAAAATGTATTGTTTATTTACTTAAATATATTCGTGAAAAATTGACTTACTTTTACATGCAAAATTAATTAGCATACATATATTCTGTGTAAATTTACATTGCGTCGTTAATTGAAATTTAACAACATTTTTTGCAGTGTACCTTATCTGTTCTCATATTTTTTAAATAACTCAGTGACACTATTAATACGGTCTTCCCGAATGTAGCCGTTTTGGATTGTAATTTGTAGTACAGTACTGGGTATGTCTATAGCTCCTAACAAATCTCTTAAAACAATTAGGTACTAAAGTTATGAAATTACATTTTGTTATTTAAGATTATAATACAATAATAATATATATATCTAATCAGAATGCAAGAAAGGAAAAAAACAATTCTTAAAAGTGAATGATACTATTAAAACTATAAATATTTTAAATTACAACGACATAGAACACGGGGGTGCTTAAAGTTGTGTGTGTGTGTGTGTGGGGGGGGGGGGGGGTACTTAAGCCCTCCCTAGCACCACCGTAGTTGCGCCACTGATGTGCACTACATTATGTCTAAACATCTTATGTATAAGTCTCTTATTCCACCACATTTGACTGATCCCACCTCAGACATGCATTATGTTTCACATTAAATAAAGCGCATTATATTATTATACTATATAGGCATTATTATAATAATATCAAACGCGTTTTGTACAATCCATCATCTGGTGCTGCTGCAGGACGATGACGATATCCGTTGTACCTACCTAATTTATAAATATCGAATTTTACTTTGCACAATATAATATTATGATAATATTATTACCATAATACAGTCACTTATAATAAGACACACGGATTTAAAGAGTCAGTTGCTATTATTAGACTAAAAATATCCTTGGACGGTGGAACGTATCTTGCGAATATATATGAAAAAAATCTGTTATAACCTGACTTGCCACTTCGGTTATGACACTCAAATTTCGTAAGAAAAATGGTATTAATTAAACTTTCTTTCGATTTTCCTAAGAATAATAATTTGTATATTTTATATTTTTATTTACGCCAAGAATACAATGTTACTGCAAAAAATTGCTTTATAAAATTAAATACCTACGCAGACTGAAATTGTTGGTCCGATTCGTGTACCTACATATTTGTCTTATTTGATCAGATTTAATTTACCTGATATCAATAAAAATTTGCAATATAAATTTTGTGGCTTGGTGCAAGAAGGGCCAATGTCATGTTTTGACAATTTTCAGGGATTTAAAATATTAAATTGGCCAATTTTTAAAATTTATATAAAAATCTTAAATTTTATGATGGAACTCTAAAAATTCTGTTACTTAATTACATTTGTTTTTATTTCATTGTATGATTCTCATTTTGTTTCTAAGTACAAAATATGTACGTTTTAGGTTGACATTGACCCCCCAGAAAAAATAATAAAAATATTACTTTGGTTTGACATTGGCCAAAAACTAAAATTTAAAATAAACAATATTTAATGATAAAAGAACTTGCCTTTATTATGAAAACCTAATAATAATATTCGATTGAGCATAATATTAGTAACTTCTACATATTTTATAAATTGTATTAATTGATTTCGAAATGGCCAATGTCGACATAGGCCCATAATAAATCCATTATTATTTTATCTATTATTGTCGAAAAGGTTAGGCTATTAATGTCAAATCTAAATTGGTCATGCAGCATAAGAGACATTGGCCTTTTTAACACAAGTAACATATTAAGCTAATTTTTATGACATTGGTCAAATAATCTCAATTTTGTCAAAATGTGACATCGGCCCTTCTTGTAACAAGCCACACAATTAAATCCTCTCTTTAGTTATTATAATAATATAATAATTATATTATATGAATTCATATTATACATTATTGCGTGGACGACGACACCTACTTGACGCCAATTATTATCGTCGGATTTTAAACTTACGAAGTCTCATAATATGCACGAACGACGAGTTATAATAATTATGTCATCGTTAATAATTTCCGTTATATTTTTTGCGCGTGGGTAGGTACCTATATTTACCTATATAGTAAAGAAATTTACATTCATTTCCTACCACAGTATAGGTTTTACAAGATGCACTCAGTTAATGTAAATAATTATGAGCATTATTTAGGGATGACGCGGCGTGCGCACACATTATCATTTTGCACTAGATTATTTACGAAGGATAATTACGTTGAAAATTTAACGCAACTGTGCACAACTACAACAGCCATAACCTGCAGGGTTCGGGACTTGTGGCCCTTAGAAAAACATTCAAAAAAGCTTTCGAAAAACTTCAAAAATATGCATCAAAAATGTAAAAACGAGCACTTTAAAAAAAACGTATCTAAATAAATGTCATGTATATCATTAATAGAACGATCGACGGTTAATGATTAATCGATGTTAGTTAATGTTAGGTAGTCGATCACTATAACGAAAATTCAAAACAAAAATCGTGTTTCTGTTTAAAAATATAAACAAATTAAAAGCTAATTGGTGACCAACTAAATTTTGTAAACAATTATTAAATATAATTCATAATATATATACAGTGGCGTGTATCATAAAAAAAAATTGGTGTTGCTCAAATAATTTTAGGTGACCTACCCCTCGCGATACTGTTTTACCGACCTATAAAATTTTTTATTTTTTTCTATCAATACCTACCCACCCAAATGTAGGTGTTTCCTGAGGAACACTTGGACCCTATGTTACACGCCACTGTCTATACACATATAATATAGTATCGGTTATATTTTTTTTGGATGTGCGCTACATCAAATCCACGAGCCACGGCGACTAATATATTATAAAATTCAAATGTTTAAATTTTAGTAAAAATATCAGTGGGTTTCACTGACATCAGATTACACGAATAATATTACAATTTTTAACTAAAATAGGTGTCAATAACATTTTTATTTGTTCAAATTTCTCTTTACGAAGAAAAATTAAATTTTTTGTTCATTTTATCTGAGATAATTTATTGTTTTACTCCCCTCAAAGTTCGACGCCCCCTGACAATTGCCACCGGTGCCGCTCCCTTTAAAACCAGCCTTGCATATTATGAAATTTTATTAATCATTCATTAGTCAAATTACGGCTAGTGTTCTAACCCTCCCCTACTCCAGAAATTTCTTACAAATGCACAACATAGCAAAAACTGTTTTGCGCGGGAAAGAACCGAAAAGGCTATAGTCATAACTAAAAAATGAAATTTTCACCACATAAAAAGGAGAACTTTGGCTGTGCAACGTTGTTTTTATTTTTTTGATATCATCTATATGAAAAAAGTTTTTCAAGTTTGAAAAACGCAAGCAATAATGGTTTTTAAAACAGTAAGAACTTTTTTCATATAAGTTATATCAAAAAAATAAAAACAACGTTGCACGGCCAAAGTTCTCCTTTTTATGTGGTGAAAATTTCGTTTCTTAGTTATGACTGTGGCCTTCTCGGTTCTTTCCCGCGCTTCTCAGTTTTTGGTATGTTGTACCTACATTGGCTACATTTGTAAGACGGAGACAACACATGCGGGTATAGCATTCACATCACTAATAATTAGTAACAACGCTACAGGTATATAATAATACTGATAAGTTTAAAAAACGAAATTTTCTTAACAGAGTGTAAAAACGAATGAACCACCTTCACTCGTTCGACCAATAATCATATACTATATTAGGTATAATACTTATCAAAACGAGACGATATTGGATTTTTGAACAGTTGAACATCAAACTATTTGGGACGGGCAGCTGCCCTGCACCCTGTCCGAGTACGCTATATATTTAGAACCGCCATGTATAGTACGTGAAGTAATTTATTTTTTAAATGAATACACGGCAGTGTATTCATTCGTAGCTACGAATATCGATGGGGATAAAAAGACGCTTATGTATAACGAAATTGTAAAAAAAAAACGTACTTACTTCGCGGTTTGAGCAGTCGAGGGCGCTTCAAAATATACGACCGAAACGGCACTCGACGATATATTGGGCGGTCTATATATTATATGTGACGACTATTGCGTCTCTATGTTTTTAAAACGTTGACAGAAACGAGACGGTTTATCGACTCTCCGCAGTTCGGATTCGAGTAGCCAGACAAACGGGGGAGAAGGGGGGGGGAACGCTAGAGTCGGTGTCGAGAGGAGATAACTGCATTTTCACGTCTAGATAAGATGACATGTAGGTATAGGCACGTCATCATATTATGTCTGGTAAGGTCGAACCGCACTTATTTTTTTTGTCGAATCGCACTTGCGGAACATATGATAGGTAATGTTCGAATCGCACTCGGGTCTCTTAAAAAACACGATGTTAGAAAAGCGGTCGACTCCACCGGAATATATCCCGATTACCGGTTAGATGGAAACTATATAAGATTAGGTTAGATTAAAAATAGCTGGAATACCTAATGAAAAGGTCTAACTCGGCTGCAATAGTAACGCAACACCATAAATTTTATATTATTTATATCACTTCTTGCATTAAAAAAAAATTAATTTTTTATAATTTACGATATTTTGTTATAACGAGAGCAAACAATGTATGATGGCAATTTTGCATATTTTAAAATTATCGTGTATAGGTACAAATGGATCGCGAACTTTTTTATTTTTTTAGTTATAAGCTGCAGTTCAACCTTTTTAAAAAAAAAACAAATTTACCGCACATTGTCTGATGTATAAGTATCTTCAAAAATGTTCGAATTTTTATCGTTATTTTTTTTTATTTTATTGTGCTATCAACTAACATACTACATACACAATTAAACCAGAAATGTACAAATCATTATTATTAAATTAAAAAAAAAAGTTTAAGTGGGAGTCGCTCTGCTGTATAGTACGTTACAAGAGGGTCACTGTAATGGATGGTGTTAAATTTGAATTCAATGATATAATATTATCATTGTATAAGAAAAACGATTCTGAGAGAAAATGGTCAGTTAGCCTATGATATTAGTAAGTTTATTTTATGATATAAATGTGAATAAAGTAAATTATTTATATATTATAATCTATTTACGTGGAACCTTAATTTAAATTTTGAATCCTTAGCTATAAAAGTTGAACATATTTTATACATTTCAAATGCTTATAAAAAAAATTGAGCTTATGTATTTTCAATATTTATCAACTGCTAAAGTAACAATATATCGAGAGCCATGTATTAAATTTTCAAGCTTTTAGACCCAACGAATACAATTTTATTGACATTTATAGAAAAAAAATATTTGAAGTATTGTCCATAAACAGCTCAAAACGAGCTAAAATATTTTCAAAATGTTATGCACTTATGGTGTGTAGAAAATGAGAATATAAACATTATCAGTGAAATCAGCTCTTGGCTATAAAAGTAGCGAAACTTTCCTGTAAAGTCTTTTTTTGTTAAAGGTAGAAAAACTTGTGTAGAACCTTCTATTAAAATTTCTAATATTAATTTTTCCTAATTTCGAACTGACAAATAATTTGCAAATTTTTATCATTTTGATAAAATTTGTCAAAATTTGAACTTTAAATGCATATAAAAAATAATCGTGCTAATTTGGATATTTTTGTACCTACTCCTATTAAGAGATGTCAGCGCAGTATTTGTTTTCACTCTTTGGCCCACGCGCAACACAAAACAATTGCACATTCACAATAATGATTTTTAAAATTAGAGTTAAAAATTAAAGGTAAGATTATTATCTACGGTGACTCATAGGTGTTTTATTATATTTTAATTTTAAAGCGAGTCATGAGTATTTTAAGATGTACGAACATTTCACAATTTTAAAATACTCATAACTCGCATTAAAATATAATAAAAAGCCTACGAGATGCCCTAGATAATAATATCTTATCTTTAAATGTTGTAAGGTCATTTCACTCTAATGTACAATTTTTGTTGCCCGTGGGTCAGAGAGAGAAAACAGATAGTGCACTGTCATTCTCTTAAAACAACTTATGAGGAACCTCGCATTAAATTTTCAAGCTTTTTTACCAAGTGAAAAAATGTAGGTAAGTGGATGTCGCTCTGCTGTACAGTAGGTTACAAGTGGGTCACTGTAATGAATGGTGTTAAATTTGAATTCTTTTTTTTTTTTTTTTTTTTAACATTTATTTGAAAATATACAATCTGTAAGGTTATTTACAATAGGCATATATGCGGTATTTATAATTTTAAACGTGAGTTGACATGATTCTAAGGAACTACCCCACAGTAGTACTTATGGCTTGAGGGGTTTAGTGTGGGTAATGAGTTATTGTTTTTTTTTTTTTTTTTTTTTTTTTTTTTTTTTTTTTTTTTTTTTTTTTTTATGATATTTTTTTTTTTTTTTGATGATATTATTGTGTATGAAGTATTTAATGTATTTTATATATTTTTCTGCAGAACCTTGTTTAAAATTTTCAATCCTTAGCTAAAAAGTTGAACATTTTATAAATTTTTAAGCACAAAATAATTATTAAATTATAAATTTTATAAATTTTGTCGAAATTTGAACTTTAAATGCTTATAAAGAAAAATTGTGCCTATGTATTTTTAATATTTTTCAACTGCTATTGTAAAAATATATCAGGAGCCTTGCATTAAATTGTCACCCTTTATTTCCCAACAAATAAAATTTCATTGATATTTATAGAAAAGAAAACTAAAAAAATTGAAAACTGGCAATGTCCGTAAACAACTCAAAAAGAGTCAAATTATTTCCAAAATTTTATCGTGTATAGAAAATGAAAATATAAACAACCAGTTAAAATTTCATGTATTTGCGGTCATTTGTTTTAAATTTACAACAAAAACCAAATTCAATTTTGAGAAAAATCGATTTTGCATAAAAAGTCCCGTTTTTCCTTAATTTTTCTTATTTTTCTTGGCGCTTTTGAAAATTACTGGGAATTTTAAATTTTGACCTCCCCAATGCACCAACGATATTCACTTTCCAATTGAAGCATTATTTCGAATACTTATCGTGTACACACAAAAAAAAAAAATATAAAATACACATCATTGTAAAATCAATACATTCATTGTTCCACTCGGAATCTAAAATACTCAAGGCTAAAGGTAAATAGCTCAAATAGAATAAAAATATTTTGAATATTTTACATTTTGGGCCCGGATTTAATTGCACTTAAAACCATACAAATATGCTCTAAAAAATAGCCAACAATGCCATATATTTTTTTTTATACAAATTTTAATTTATAAATGAGATATAATTGTTATTTATTAATTTATTATTTAACTAAAAAAATAGAACATTTGAAATATTGACATGCATATGTTTTGGCCGTTTTTAGGGAAATATTATTTATTCTAAACATACCAAAATATATATTAAAATGTATGTAAAATTAACATTCTAAGTAAGCCAAACTAAATTTTGAGCATTGTATTAAAAAAACAACTGAATCGTAAAAAAAATGACAATGTGTATGGTAAAATCCAAATTATTAAAATTCTCAGTTAATGCATTTGCATAATATTCGGCGACAAAACCGTTGGAATCGTGTCAGGTCGAGTATTTATTCCATAATATGTATGTCATATATCTGTGACGGTCGTTTGTCCATGAAATATACAACAATTATATAATATAATATGATTTATTACTGTACTGCTACATATAGTGTCTTATGGTAACCGACATTTCCTAGACTTTAAGTAAAAAAACGTTCGTTATGCAATGCTAACCCGAAATCGCGGATAATTCTATACCCCTGGAGGTGGAACTGATAACTTTATGTGCATATAATAATATACTATTACGCAATTACCGCAGTATTATACGTACGGCTCTTTTTTGGTGTATAAATCAGACGTCGACCGGCAAAAGAAATTCGTTTGCATGTATTATTATATTTTACATACAATTATTATATGCAAAACATACATAACTGAACACGACTATTTTCAACAAGTGTGCCATTATTTTTATAATCGACCGTACATTAACGAGTTCTAATCGAACGTATCTCTTAGTTCTTAGTCGTAATTCAAAAACGAAAAATCGTAGATTCACTTTCAGGGGTGGGCTTGGCCATTGTACTACATCGCGATTTCACTTTGGGGCGATGTCATAATACAATCTTCAATAAATTTTCCTAAAAATAATCCGACGGAGGTCTGCTCTTATTTCCTTCGGCATTCTAAATCGTATATGGCAACGCTATCTAGCTAGGAAATTAAGCGGCTATCAGGGCCAGTTCTTCGGGCACGCATTAGATTAGACGGCACTAGATGACGCTGCCGTTATCAAATCATGGATTTATAGACATTACAGCTTTAAGGGCGTCGGAGCCAGTGCGTTTTTTTAGTACAAAACCATGTCCTTACAGGAAAAACTCTCACGCGCTATACACCCAGATAGCATTTTCGTAATGATATTATTTTATTAATAATATATTTTAATTAAAATAATAATATTATCAAATAAATATTAATACAATTTAAGGGGGCTGGAGCACCTATTTTTTTTCTTACATTTAGACCAATAAGCGAAAGAAAATTAAACATACTTCCTGTTGCTCGATTTCAATTCTGAAAACTGAATTTGGTTTGTATTCCCCTTTTCTAAGTTTGCTCGGAAGTGGATTCTTATATTTTTCATTTCGTTCTTATCTACAACTAAGTTAAGTATAAGTTTATTTTGAGAAAAATGTAAACTTACTATGTATCATATTATATTAACTAAAAATAAAGTCGTAAATCTACTTCCGAGCAAACCTAGAAAAATACTAACGAATACGATCATTTTTTCAAAATGAATATAAGTCAATCGAAACAAGGTGAATTTTTATTTCTCTTTTGGTACTGTTTGCATCAAATTTCTGCCCTACAGTCGGAGCAAAAGTATTTTCTTCGTGTTCATCGACTTGTGCATGCGCGTATGGGCGTTAGAACATTTCTAAGAATCTATAAACTATAGTACCCGCATTCCGGACGATTATAAATCAATTAAAGCTAATGACTACGGAAATGAAATAATAATATATTATCATAGTTGTTGTAAAGTATAAAATATATGGTAATAAGTAAATTTATGTTACTACAAAACAAAATTGAATTAGTTGTGTTAAACTATTCAGCCTGTTAAGTTCAATTTAATTTTCTTGTCTGTGGTTAATTTTTTTGATTTTAAAATGAACGAAAACTGGCGTTTTGGTAAAAAAGCGCGTCTCAAGCTATGTGCACCACGGAAAAAAACGTAATTTGGCTAACTTGAAACGCAAAAAACCCGAAGATCATAAAAACAATGAAGAGGTAAGCAATTATAATATATTGAATATACTTTTTGTATTAATTTGCAGATCAAAATAATTTTGTAAATTTATTAAGATTGATGAATTTATTGATTTTTACAATGGTGTGTGTTTTTTTTCCTTTTTTGTGTCCGTATACACGAATAACGTTATAGCGTTAATTAAAAAATTAGTGGATTTACACTCAAATTTTTTATGAATTTCTATCTATGAAATAATTTGCTAATATTCACAATTTTTACGACAATTTTCTACACCAAAATTCTTTATAATAATGCTCATTAAAAATTACGCGCGTTTTTAAGTATTATTTATATTGTTTTAAACATTTAATTTAAAAATATATAAATAGCATACACTTCTTTTTAAACTATAGACAAATGAAATAACTGTGGAACCATCTACTTCAACTATATTTTGTTCCACAACTCCAGAAAATACATCGATTACTACAAATATTCTAGCCACACCAAAAAAAAAAACCCCGATAAATGTCTCAAGAAATTTAGAAAACTCTTTTTCATACCCTTCACAAAACGAAATCAGCGTAAAAGTTAATCCGTGGGAAACACTTGAAGGTAGACGAATTGTAGATATCAAACATCTATTTAATTCATTGCAGTCAATTCACCATCAAGGCTTTAATTGTACTTTTCGTGATTTGGAGTTTTTGAGCGAAATACGTAAGGGCTACCTCAGCACTTTTCAATTTAAATGCAAAGTATGTAGCATTAAAGAAAATATAAATAGTGAGGATGAGATCTGTAACAGTAAAAATGTTAATATTAATATGGCTATAGTAAGCGCTACAGTTAATACTGGACAAGGCTATAGCCAATTAGAAGAATTTGCTGCGACATTAAATATGCCCAATATGTGTAATAGAACGTATCAAGATCTCCATAATACTATGTATATGCATATGAATACCATAGCATTGAATGAAATGCAGTTAGCGGGACAAGAAGAAAAACGATTAGCAATTGAAAATGGAGAAATAGATAGTCAAGGTAGGCCTACAATTGCTGTTATAGCTGATGGGGCGTGGAGTAAACGCTCATACAAAACAAACTACAATGCATTATCGGGAGTAGTAAGTTAAAAAGAAAAGTAATAATAATAAGTTTTAAAAACAATTTATGAACTAATTTACATTTTCATTTATTGTATATAGGCTTGTATAGTAGGAGCTAGAACTAAAAAATTATATTTATTGGGGTGCGAAATAATATTGCTGTATTTGTCATATAGCAGTAAAAAAAAGCATAATTATTGAACATTTATGCTTTAAAAACTGGAATGGTCCGTCAACCGGTATGGAAGCCGATATTATTGTAGATGGTTTTAAACAGAGTTTGTTAATGCATGGAATTGTTTATTCTAAATTAATTGGTAAGACTTTTTTTAATAAAATAAAATACCTAGTCTGTAATACTTTTTACTTCGTTTATTATAAGGTGATGGCGACAGTTCTGTTATGAAACGATTACGTGAAGCAAATCCTTACGGCCCGAATACAGTTATTAAAAAAATCGAATGCACTAATCACCTTTTAAGAAATTATATCAATAAGCTGAGAGATATTTCAAATAAAAGAAAGAATTCCAAAGGTGAATGTGTACCAGGATGCTATCGAGACATATTACATGACCGATTATTGAGACTTCGCTATGCGGTAACTGAAGCTATAAAATATAGACAAAAACAGCATAGAACTATATCGTACGAAAACAATTTGATAGAATTAAAAAAAGATATTATAAATGGCCCAAGTCATGTCTTTGGAGATCATAGCAATTGCAGTCAATATTTTTGTGAAAGTTCAAAGAAAGGTACCTATACAGTATTATTCATAGTATTCATTCAATTTCTTATATTATTTTATTATTAATTTACTTTACTATAAAATATAAAGTTTAATGAAATATAATCAAAAAATTACCAAAAAATTTGGACACAGCAGACTCTTATAAAATAATACATTTTTTTTCCGAGCGGAGCGATGTATTGATTTTATACAATGATAATAAGTGTTTTTTTTTTATTTCAAATTTTTAAATTTTTTTATATCATATTTATATTTAAAATTATATTAATTTTTTTATTATTTATTATATTTTCCTAATTTTTATTGTGTAGATGAAAAAAACCACGTTCCAGATTTTAAGAGACTGGGTATTTGGGAAGATATAACTAAAATAAAAAATATGTTGATATACCACACAGAAAGCTTATTGTATAATTATAACAACAACGCTGCAGAATCGTATAATTCTATTTTAGCAAAATTTGTTGGTGGTAAGCGAATTAATTTTTCAAAAAAAGGTTCTTATGAGTTGAGATGTAATGTTGCTGTTACGGCTTACAATTCTGGTATGAGCCGTTTATCACTATTTAATAAACATATCACAACAAAAAGTCCGGGTTTATTTACAAAACGATATGTTAAAAAACACGAGTCATCAATATGTCAAAAAAGACGACGTCGTCTCTTTTGTCAGTCATCAATTCGATCGAAAATTAAAACATCTGCAGGACCTGATCAAAACTACGGTGCTGTTTTAGAAGACATTGATCCATTTGAAAATATCACTGATGCTGTATACTAATTTACAGACCAATTTTTAGAAAAATTAAAATTATCAATAAGTGAAGCACAATCATTAGAAAAACGAACAAAAAGGCAACATCAATGCGAAGAATGGCATATAGAAAGAAGAAAACGGTTAGTATAATATATTATTATATTATATCAGTAAATGGTAGTAGGTACCTTTAGAACACTTATTATTTAACAAAATTTTTACTTCACAAAATTTAAAAGTCATAACAGAATTTTAAGTATTTAAAAATTATTTTTTTTTTAATTAATGTAATCAGTAATCAATATTGATACCTATATGGATATTTTTTAGTTTATGAAAATTAATATTGATATTACCTTTTAATTTTTACAGTTTAACTGCATCACTATTTGGTCGAATTTGTAAATTGCGTAAAAGTACATCACGAGATAAAGTAGTTAGTTCTATGTTATTTGGAACATTCAAAGGGAATGCATCAACTCGTTATGGTATAGAAAACGAGAGCATAGCAAAAGAACAATTAGAAAAAGTTATAGAAAAAGACATTTTACCGGCAGGATTAATAATAGATATAAATCAACCCTTTTTAGCTGTGTCACCGGATGGATTAGTTGAGTTAGATTCTTTAGTAGAAATCAAATGTCCAGCAAGCGCTAAGGATTTTACCCCAGAAGATGCAATAAAAAACAAAAAAATTAAAAGTTGTGTGATTAAAAATGGAAATCTTTTTCTAAACAGAAATGATAATTATTATTATCAAAACACAGGGCCAACTTCATGTAACTAACAGGATGTACTGTTATTTTTGCATATGGACACCAAAAGGTAGTTATACGAGTATATTTATTAGTTGCATAATTTATTAAAATAGTCATAATATTGTAAGTACAATTTAATGTTAATTAACTAGGTCTTTTATTCGAAAAAATCCAAAGAGACAATAATTTTTGGAAAACAAACATGGAAGTACAACTGAAAACATTTTACATGGATTATCTTTTAAAAGAGTTGATAAAACACGAACTAAAATAATATTAAAAAAACATTTATTTATTTTTTAACATTCGTCGTAAATTTGTTAATAATAATAAATGTTGATTATTTATTTATTATAGTAGTAAAATTATTATACATTTATGTAACATAGAATATTATTTAATTTTTAATATTTTGATTGTTTTGTTACCAAGGCTTTTGAAAGATCTATGACTAATGAGGAAAATTATCTTACTGAAAAAAGGTGAAATAATTTTAGTATATAACTTTGATATTAATTTACGTGAAATAACACACGGCGGTATCAGCTGCAGCTGGTGGCAGTTTGTCTCGCAACACACATAACCAGTTTTATGTAATATTGTGTCGTTACTCGATATCATTACTTTAGATTTCGAGGAATCATGTCTCACGCACACTAACGTTCATTTACTTTACACACATAAACACGCAACTAGACCAGGGCTACAAAGGATTGCCTATACACAACTCCTTAGAAATGGTGGTGCTGCAGCCCCCTTAAAATAATTATTTTGCAAAACAATATTATGTATATATTAATAATATGACATTATAATCGAAATAATAAAAAGATAATTCGAAAATATCATTACTATATTGTTAAAAACGAAATTATGAGATGATATTACGAATATGTCAATAATACGATATTATAATCGAAATAATAAAAAGATAAAACTACGAACAGTTTCGCGTTCGTTATAAGTAGAGCGCGGATTTGTATGCATTTGCATATTTATTCTGGTTGATCGTATGATATGCTAAGTGAGCACATAATTTGTTTCATGACATGACGATTTAAAAAATGAAACTTTTTAGCGCATATTTTTGCATATTTTGACATTTTTCTATTTTAAGGGCTTATTTCACAATTTTAATAGCATATTTCATCTTTTAGTGCATATTTCGATGTTTTTTTAGATATTTTAAAAATATATAGTATTATAATATAAGAAAAAATATCATATTTTTATAATTTCGATTAATATCAAAATAAATTAATAGGTATACTTGTAGGTATAAACGGTTTTCTCAAATATGACCTTAGATCAATAATCGGGGCAATAAATACATAATAAGATAAAGATTTTAAAGACTAAAATTTATTTTAGAATACATTGTTGATATAAATTGATTCCTATTTTTTTCTTATGAATTAAAACTACCTATAAAAATAAGTAGATAAATATTTATAGTAGGGTTCGATAATTTTTTGCTAATTTTATTATGCATATTTTTATTTTTTTATGCATATTTTAACATTTTAGTGCATATATTTATGCATATTTAGGATTTTTTAGTGCATATTTGGTTGGTTTTTAATGCATATAAATCCGCGCTCTAGTTATAAGATATACCTATTATAAAAATAAAATGTTTTCACTGCCGGATATTTGTAAAGGAGTTCGGGTCATGGCGAATAATATTATGTCGGTATAATTATCAAATTATATACTATAATAGTACAATGATATACTGATTCCTTTAATTTGTTATTTAATATTTCATACCTAATTATGATAGTGCTTACGAAAACGTCAACTATATACCTAGTTTACTTATAACTACGAATTATTATTGTTATTATTAATATATAATTATTATTACGATGAAGAAACAAGAAACCTCAAAACAAACACAACATTTTGATATTTTCGTTATATATATAGTAATATATACTGCATAGTGTATACGCACTATTCTATAATAATTGTTCAGATCGTGTTATTATTATTTCTTAGATTTCATCTTCAGTTATAATACTTATAAATGGATTTCCCAAATAATTGTACATCGATCGGCCAGACGAGAGCACTGCGCACCACTACCTACCCGCTCACCGATAATAACGGATAAGGTTATTTATATTTCAATTTAATAAAATATTTTTCTGGCGACACACGACTACTCGACTACACGACTTCGCTGCTACCATCATGCCTATCACTAAAACTGACAAAATATCGTTGCCAAACTACAACTTAGTGCTTACGTCTTACTACGTCTAAAGTAGGTACTGTATAGTGCAGTGGTTTTCAAACTGGGTGCCGCGGCACACCGGTGTGTCGCGAGCATTCACTGAGTGTGCCGCGGTCTTTCGGAAAGTTAAACAATTCGTACAAAAATAAAATTATAAAAATATAATTAATTAAAATTTGTTAGCCCGTCAACCAAACATTTCTAATTAAATGTACGTATATAAATATAATTCAACGCAATTTTGATCATCTAATTATTCAGTGCAAAAAAAAAGGTCAGTGTGCCGTGAAAATATTTTGAGGGGCACGGTGTGCCGCGTTCAATTAAAGTTTGAAAACCACTGGTATAGTGTATAGTCTGCGAGTCGACAACAAGTCTTCCATGTGTGCGTGTTATTATAATTTATAATATAAAATTATAGTTATCGTTAAACGTTTCGCCGTTCGTTCGCCCGAGTAAATTTTAGTTCGTTACATCACGCGGCTTTCTGTGACTATAACATCTGTCGTCTGTTTAATAATTCGTACCTACGCCGCGTCAAGAATCAAAACACTAAAAACGTATTATTTAATTTTGGTAAGTACTTACGACCTACCTATTAATTTTTGTAATTTCATAAGAAAAATAAGGAAAAATGCATGCTAATATAATATATACTATATAGGTAACGTATATAGTAATACACATAAGTTTGATATGATGTGAATATTCAATAAATCAAACATAAAATGAATTTCTCCATAAACCTAGCCATATATAGGTAAATAAATATTTTATTTGGATAATAGGTATGTTTTTATACAGGTGACAGGTTTTCCTACCTATTTGACATTTGTCTTGTTTAATTTCTATAGCTACACTTGTTTCATTTTATTCAAAATATATTTACCTAACTAATCTTTTTACAACATTTTGGTTTATTTTATATCTACTGTACCTAGATATCCTTAATAGTTGTAATATCTATTTTTTTCTCTTTAGAAATTATGTCGTTTCATAAAAAGTCTAATTTGAGTATTCGGTCTAAAAGGAGAAGAGTTGAAGAACAATTGAAAAGCATACCATTATCCACATCTAACAATACTCAAAACATTCCTTCAACATCTAGTTTACATTTAGACCTCAATGACTGTACATTTATGCCCTTATCTAATATTGCAATTGATATACTAGAACAAACTTCCAAAACAAACTTCTCTTTTCATACTAAATTTGATGTACAGAATAAAAGAAATATTAGTCTTGATTCAGATATTAGTTGTAAAAATTGGTCTTCGTCAGATGAAAATTATGACTCAATTTCATTAAATCGTGATATAAATCTGATCAAGTATTAGTATCGTTAATTGCAGAATGGGCTGTAGAATTCAAAATAAGTCAAATTGCTCTGAACGGTTTATTATGCGTTTTTAAAACAACACAAATGCTTTGAATCAATACCCAAAGATTCCAGGACTATTTTGAATTCCAAACCAATAGATGTTTCTAATTTGCATTCAGTTGAACCTGGAGAATATTACCATTTCGGTCTATCTATTGGAATAAAACAAAATATTCCAAGTAGTTTACTTACAAAAATAATAATACGTCAGTTATCCAGATTGTTGCTGGTGTGGATGGCCTCCCATTATTTAAAAGTAGCCCTGAACAATTTTGGCTAATATTGGCTTATATACGCCCAAAAAGTGATGTGTTTCCGATAGGCATTTACTATGGGAAAGAAAAACCTTCGGACAGTAATAGTTTTTTAAAATATTTTGTCGAAGAAGCAAATAATTTAATTAATAATGGTATAGAAATAGAAAACAAAGTTTTTAAAGTTAAAATCGATGCTTTATGTTGCGATGCACCGGCCAAGTCTTTCTTGTTAAAAACCAAGGCCACTCTGGATTCTTTTCATGTTCAAGGTGTGAGCATGAAGGAGAATACTTATTAAACCGAATATGTTTTCCATACACACACCAAATAGACGACCTCCCCAAAGAACGCATCAGAATTATATTACTAAATCCAAAGAAGAGCACCATATTGGAAACATTTCTGTATTAAGCACTTTAACAAACTTTGATTGTGTCAATGATTTTTTTCTAGACTATCAGCATTTAGTATGTTTAGGTGTTGTTAGAAAATTAATTTTACTATGGGTAAAGGGGGCCAATTCCAATACGTTATGTATCATGGAAAATAAAAGAAATATCGAAGGCATTAGTAAGTTTAAAAACTAACATACCCTGTGAAATGGCTAGAAAACCAAGAAGCTTGGAACTCATTAATCGTTGGAAATCTACAGAGTTACGTATGTTTATAGTTTATTTAGGTTGTACTGTTACTAAACCTGTATATCTAATAAACATTGGACACATTTATTTAACTTGAGTTTGGCAATGATAATCTTATTGAGTCCTGATTATGGTTGTCATCTTGATATAGCACAAAAACTTTGAATAATTTTGTAAAGAACTTTGAATTTTGTATGGACGGCATCTAATATCTCACAATGTACACGGATTAACTCATTTATGTGATGATTTTATTAAATTTGGTGCATTGGATAATTGTTCAACGTTTCCATTTGAGAACTTTATGAGTACTCTAAAAATCTTATAAGAAAACCAGATAAGCCACTGATTCAAGTCATTAAAAGGTTTAATGAAATGCATGCACTAAAATCCAATCCTCAAAAAAGAAGAAAAAATGTATAAATGTACTGGACCTCATACTAACGGGCCGCTTATAGAAAATAATAAAGAGGGTTTGCAGTATACTACATTAAAGATGGAGAAATATACTATTAAAACACATGTTGAAGCCGATAGATTTCTTTTAACTAATAGTAATAAATTGTTAAAGTTTTCAATATAGTTGATCAAAAAATTCAATATATTTAATTTGTAAACAATTTGAGGACATCAGTACATTGTTTGATAAACCAATTGAATCTACAGAGTTAGATATCTATGTTGTTGGAAAATTAAGTGATACACTAGCCTGGTATTCAATTAATGATATAAAAAAAAAATGATTGTATTACCTTCAGATAATAATTTAGTTGCTTTACCTTTAATTCACACTTAATTCATCAAATACTCAAAAAGTACAGGGTTTATTTTTTTTAAATCCTTTATATGTATATATTATATTAGTAGGTAGCTTATATTACTGTTAATTAATTTTGTAAATAATATTATACTAGATGAGAGTAATTAATTATATGTACAAGAAATGTAATTATTGTAACATTATGTACCTAGCATATTGATTGCATTTTTATTGATTAATTAGTTATAATGAATAAGATGAATGAAATGATAATGTAAATAAAAATTAATTAGATCCACTATAGGATAAAATAATACTATAGACATTTAATTGTTCAGATTATTATTGTTATTTTTTTAACAGTGGAAAAATCTTACAATTATGTGGTCAGTTATTAATTTTGTTGAAGACAATTCTGTTGAAGTTGTACCATCGTTTTGGGTCCATAAAACTAACTGCGCATGGCCAAAAAAAAAATGCAACACATTTCATAAAGCGAAGAATTCCTCCAAATAAATTTGATTTTGACTATTTACAAGCCAAAAATTATGTAGTGATTTAGGTAAGTAATACAAATAGAATAATTTTTGTAACTGTGAAGTTCAATATTATTTTTATATATATTACAGATGACTATACTATAGCTAAACAAAAGGCAAAAGCATCTGAAGACACTTCAAATATTTCATCTTCAAATGAAACTTCTGAAAAAGACTCACACGGTTCCAAAAAATTAAGAAAAAAGTCATGAAAAATGATTTTAAAAAATTGAAAAACTTAAGTGGAATACTAACTCTTTAGATAGCCCAGGTAATTTGTATTTATATTTTGTTTTTATATATACCTTTTAATTTTAACTTGATCAATTGTTTAGCTTCATCTATCGACGAAGAAGATGATGATTCAGACAAAGATCCAAACTATTCTAACACGTTATTCACGAGAGAAAATTATGTACTTGGTATTATTATTTGTTTGTTATATTTCCTCTTATTTCTTTATTTTTGTGTTGTTTTATATACTTTCTTATAACAGATATATTATTATTACACAATTTCAAAATTGTTCTAGGTATATCAAATATTCTATAAAAATAGTCAGTACTAATTATTCAAATAATAGTTTATTTTTATTTTACAGAAACACCACCTTCCAGCAAAAATTATTCTTAAAAAGATCTTCCAAAAACTTTTCCTGGTTCATCATTGTTCAAAAGAAAACTAAATTTTGATACAAACAAATGCAAATCTCTGAGCCCAAAATCTAAAATGTGTAGTAAGTTATTTTATGTAATATTTAAATTATTGATTAAATTATGTTTCAATATTGATATGCTATATTAATCTTAAAATAATCAAGATAATAATTAAAAACATTATGATGCAATATTTTATTTTTTATTAATTTGTTATAGATGTAATCAATTTTAACGAAGTTGAGAAGATCATAACAACTTCATCATCGCCATTCAAAGTGACAGACAATAATCTATCATCTAATTCTACTCCGCATTCTAATAATGGTATGTATACAATATTTTAAAATAATAATACACCTATTAATTTTTTAATTTTTATAACTTTAATTATGTATGTATATGGGATTTAGGTAGTAGCTAAGTAATAACAACTAATAATTATTCAATCCAGTGGCTCCGAATTTTTTTAAATGTGGTTATAGCAAGGTGGATATTTGATTGAATTTTAGGGGGGGGGGGGGGGCTAAAGTCTTTGATATTAGAAAAAAAGTCCTCGGTAAGTCACATGGAAAAAAGTCCCGCGTTACATAGGTTTATAAATATATATAAAATATTAAAATATTGGTATTAATTATAATAAATTAAGAAGGGGTAAACTACTATTACAAATCGTGTACACATACTACACCAGATTACTGATTATCAAGGTTTTTTCCAAAATGTTTTTTTTCCGGGGACCTTTTTACTGGGTACTTTTTTCCGTTTACCATAGTCTTTACAAAATAAGAAGTGGGTAACTGCATATAATCGGTCCTCTATTCAACAATAAGACAATATAAATTAGGTACTTAAAAAGAAACAACTGTGGTATATTATGCATTAATACTGTTATTACTTATTTGTTCCCAATACCGCAGAAACAGCTTATTTTTATTACGTATAATGTATATACCAATATTCGGGATATAAAATTTCGAGAGCCATGTACTTGGTTTATTTAATCTCACGTGCATCCGGATAAAATGATCTGATTCTCTAGGTTCCTTTAAGATTGTCATACGCGGATTCTACTGTATATAAAAAATTTCACTTACATTCACTAATTACCAAACAGTATTTTATTCAATTAAAATTAAAATATTCTTTGGCATATTTTATATTTATATTTTTAATCATTTATAGATATTTTAACACAAAATCAATAGAACAACGTTAAATACATGTATGAATGAAATAAAAGCTTTAGTAGAAAGGATTGAAAGTCTCTAGAATTCACTTTTAAACAAAGGTTCCAAAGAAGTATTGAATGATGATTCAGATAATAATTTCATCTTGCACTACCAGTATCAAATGAAGACGAATTGGAAATTTTCGAAGAAAAACTTAGATACAGTATTTAAAAAAAAATTGGTAAAAAATTAAATATAATGTAATGTTAAAAATGTGTAAGATATTATTGTACATAATATTTTTAGATTTCAGAATTATCTCGTTTGGTGCGTGGAACTCTACCAGCACGGTGCGTGCAATCATGCGATACATGTTTAAAGATATTTATTGGAACAATATAGTTTTAAAGGTCAGAAAAAAAAGAAAGTATGTCATACTTTAAAAAGTTGTTCAGTTATTTTTGGTGAGTGAAATTTAATCACTTCAAATTAGTTGTTGAATCATAGAACTGTTAGTTGTTTGTTTTTAACATTATGTTTTAATCATAGATTCTATAAAAAAAATTAACAAATTTCAAAATTTTAATTCAATCGATGCCAATCAAAATATTTATTGCTGGTGCCAAATTCAGAAATAAACCAGATTCTTCTGAATTTTAACTATACAAATTGCAAGTTATTATCATTTAATAAATATATCTATAATATGATTAATAAATGAATTAATTGTAATTTTTCTTTTTTTATATAATATAAAGTTTAAACAATATTCCTTGTAATATATATATATTCATTAGATTTCTATGGATCTATGGATCTAATTATGGAAATTTCTACTAATAATTTAAGTTAAACTTTAATTTTTACATAGAAGAAGTTATGAAACTTCCCAATTTTGTTTCAAAGGTTTTTTTTTTAATTAGGTACAGTATATATTATTAATTAAAATACTTATATTTATTATACAATTGTAAATTGTTATAATTTGATTATAATGATGAAAAAAAATATTGTTCTTTTTACTACCTGTTTTATAAAAGATAAATTCATTTTTTACGTAATATATATATACTAAACATAATTTTTAGGTATAAATATAATGATATTAATTATTATAACGAATTTATTTTCACCAATTTTTTTTAATATTCATTTTTTACACAATATTCTTTTGTAATACATTTATTATGTATAATACTTAAATTATTTTCAATTTAAATGTTTGCACAGAATTGTTTTTATTAATTATGTAATGATATACAATAATCTGTTATTACTTATTTCTAATAAATTGTTTGTATAAAAATGTAATTATATGCACAATATGCATTTTCTTAAACTATATAGTTAAATTTATAATATATTTGTATTTTATTAAATATTATAATATTTAAAGAGTATTATTATATTATATAAGGTATGGAGATTTATTTAACAATAAAATGCATACTTATTGATGCCAAGAAGTATATGGATTCAAGTGTATGGGAAGGAACAGCGAGGATATAAGGACTATGTAGCTTTAACCAAAATTCATGGACTGCTGATGATATATACACATATATTTTTTTAGGTGAAAAAAAATGATCTATTATTTCTATAATAATAGTTCTATTATTCTTGAATGATACTACAAAAAGAAAGTATACATTTTATATTAATATATTAATTTTTATGGCTTTGTGAGGTATGGTCCGTACACTCAACTGTGGAAACACTCTTGAGTGTACGTATCGGCCGGCGTTGTGCTAGCTCCCAGATGGGTGACAAAATCCTTGCCACACATACAAACTCCCCCCCCCCCAGCTACAAATACCTACAAACAAAAAACAGCTTATGGCCAAAGTTGCCGGGCTTAAGCTCAATTAAAAAAAATATATATATAATGAAATAAAATAGAAATAATATTAAATCGATAATACAATAGTATTGTTTTATTATGATTTGAAATGTTACGTTTTAATTACAATTCAAATGTATTGATTAATTGTTATTTTTCAAAAATATTTTAATGATAACACAATTGTATTATCACATAATTAATAATTTGGTAATATTTTATTGATGTCAAACTCGGGGCCAACCGTCATTTTATAATCATTTCTAAAACATTTTTTCAACGAATTTGATGAAAAAAAAAAATATTTATCGAATGATATCATACTAAAAATAATATCAAAAAAATGATAAAAAAATCTATTTTTGCTATCTGGGTAAGTTTTAGGCTTGTATTTTATCAGCAAGCCCAGGGGCAGACTGGCTCGGATGACAAGGAGAACTCCACCTGGGCCTGTTAACCATAAAAAAATATAAATTAAAGTAAATTAGAAAATAAACATTGAGTGAAAATGTAAAGTATTTTTGCCACATTATTCTAGATATTCTACTAACTAAACTTCTATTTAATTTTAGGTGAGATAGAGTAGTATAAAATATTATAGCTTATTATTACTATATTATTTAAGGTTAACATAATAAATTATAATATATTTAGTGATATTGTAATACTTACAACGCAATTAAGATGATTTTGAGGAAGTCTATTATTTTAGTGATTTTATTTTATGTTGAGATTTGTGGGGCTAAGCTATGGAATTTGATTACAAAGATTGTAACTGCCATGATACTTAATACAATACTGCAATAGTACCCGATTGAAATTTAGTCATACAATTAAATTAGAAAAAAGTTAAACAATGTTAGGTAATAAAGTTATTATATAGTTTTGAACATTTCAAGTATTTATCATGTAACCATTAATAATTAACTTTGTAAAATGAAGGATTTATGTATTTGAATATTAGTTAAGCTTAATATTTAAAGGGATTTTTTTTAAAACAAAACATGGCATAAAAAAGGTTAGATTAATTTTATTATTGACAAAAATAGATCATTTTAATCTTTAGAACTATATGAAATCAGGGCTCTTTATAAAAAAGTTACCACTTAAACTACCTCTATCCTCCACCTCAGATTAGATGTAATATATTTTATTAAAAATGTAATTCATACTTACATAGGTAGCGTCATGTTTCTAGATTATATACCTTTATGTTACACAATTGATTAGCAATATTTATTAATAATAATACATTTCTATGCAAGAGTTTCCTACTCTTTATTGTAATAAAACAACCCGTTTTAAATTACAGAAATTTATGCTTATAAACGTTTTAAATTTATATACATTTTTTATACTTAAAAATTAAGTAATTGAATTTTTTTCATTGAAGTTCTATATTAAAAAATGTAGTAATAAACAATTTACTAATTATTATGTCTACACTATTTATTTCTAAAAATGCCTCTTCCCTTGGATGGAGGCTTTGAGTTGTTATTTAATTGGTTTTGGTTATTACTGTTAACTTGACTTATAACACCTCTGCCACGACCTGCAATCTTCCACCAGCTGTTCATTACAGGTACAGGAGCATTTTTCGATTCATCAAGTGGAGGAAAGTTGTCTTCTTCATTTGTTTTAGTTTGATATATTTTCATTTTCTTTACATGCTGGCTTGTTCCAATTGGTTGCGGAATATCAGTTGATGTACCTTCAAGTGCTGGCCAACTATTGGCCCCTAAAGTTATCGGTTGATTTTTTTCCTTATCATCAAATTATCTACATCAAATGTAGAAATATTAATTTTTTTAAAATGCTCTTCAACTGGGCTGTTTGTTTTAGATAAATCAAAATCAAATGACGACCTGCTACAAGCTCTATGTCAACATAGCGACAACAATGAGCTGATAAAATATTAATCCACTTGCATACAAAATAATTACTACAAACATGAGCAAGTTCAAGTTTGTCATGAAAATTACAACCAACAGTTTTAATTGTACTTAGCACATCTTTTGATAAACTATCAGTAGCCATAGCAACAGAAGGTAAAGCCAAATCATGTATACCTGGATTTTTAACTTTATAACATGCATTTTTTAGTTTCATAAATAGTTTATCTAAATGGTACACCCTAATAATGTTATTGAAATCACTTCTTTCAGCATCCCTTACTGCACTTTCAAACAACTTAAATAAACTTGCATTAGTAATCATTAGTTCATTTTCAATAGGTGTATGGGCAGTATATACTGGTGGCATGTCTAATGTTAAGTCAGTTAGAATAGCTGCATTCACTTCTTTGTTCATGATAAAACCTAAATAATAACCATACATGTCAATATTAGTTAAACAAAATAAATTCTATTATTTTTATTATTTATACTTACCAATCATTTTTAATAATACTTCTGTATAATTATTGGGAAACATTGAGAATACATCAATTTTATGATTGTTAGCAGCATGGTTGTTAATATCTGCCGTAGGAGCTCGGGGAGCATTTGTTCTGACTTATCAAATCCAATTAACTGATGAAACATGCGTATCAAGCCTTTTCTAAAGAAAACTCTGCCATGGATATCTCGGCAGGAAATAAAATCCTTCTTTCTCGCATGTGTAAGGGTTTATATGAATCAAAATAAATTTTTGCTTGGGAAGATAATGGCTGGCTGGTTGCATGTCAAGCAATACATCTATGTATGCGTACATAGCATTGCTAATGATTTATTATCATCATGATTGTTTACAACATCTTCTACTTTTTCACCAATTGAAGTATATTTTCCTACTTTTGCATCATTTTTCATCTGTTTACTTTTGTCTTATAATTTGCTTTCATCTCATCAGACATCTTTTCCCAATCCTTTTTGCAATGCACTGACATATCAGCCATGCTTACTTTAATCCCCTGACTTAAAAATTTATTTCGAGTCTCCATCATGAATAATGCATACCCGTTGTAAGTTTTCTTTTTAGGAGCCATTTCTAAGAGAAAAAAAATATGAATAATTAGTAAGTAATCAATCAATTGTTAAAAATATTAAGAATTGTATTCTGTTTTTATCTATATTCTAAAATATGCTAGTATTAACTCATATATACTATATTATTGTTATGCAAATTATGAAGATATTAATCATAATAAATAATAGTTATATTATTTTTCATATTTTTTAAGAGAATGCTATACAGACATTTGTTGTCTCTATCTTACAAGTGTGTAACATACCAAATTTTATGCTCAGCAGAACACTTTTAGCTCCATTAGCTTAAAAATTAGAGTAAATTGACCTCTAATAAAAATTGAAGGTAAGATTAATATCTAGGGTATCTTGATGGCTTTTTATTATATTTTAATTTAAAAGCGAGTTATGGGTATTTTAACATTGTAAATTGTTTGTACATCTAAAATACTCATAATTCGTTTTAAAATTAAAAATAACAAAAAGCCTAATAGATGTCCTTGATAATATTCTTCCTATTAATTTTATAAGAGGCGCAATTGTAAGATGGAGACAACAAATGTCCGTGTAGCGTCTTCTTAAGTATAATATCTTATTCTGTATATCATCTTAGATTCTGAGAGGAGCGATGAATGTATTACATTAATTTGGTTTTTGTTTTTGTATAGTTATCACCTTTTAGAACAGTAAAAATGCTTAGATTTTCTTCAACAGAATCTTTTCTAATAAGTAAGTGAATCTAGTTGGTACGTTGAGGGATCAAAGTGAAAAATTCCCAATGGTTTTCAAAAGCGCTGGGAAAAACAAAAGTTACAACGGCAGATGAAAAATATTAAAAATACAATGAACATTTTATTTTAGAACAAGTTTAAGTTGAATTTTGAAACAATAATATGAAAATTCATGAATATGTGAAAATTATTTCGAGTTAAAAATGTATAAACATTTTTCTTTTTAAATCTGAGATTTGAAATGTAATACAAGATTCCTCGTAAGTTTGTCTATTTTTATCAACAAAAAATGTCTACCGGAAAGTCAAATTAAATTGTTATGAGTGCTTGAAGTTCAAATTTTTACAACATTTGAGATTCACTAAATTTCTCATGTAGTGATTTTCTGATTTTGTTGTAATTCAAAAACGAAGAACTGTAGGCACTTGCAATTTATATCATATGTTTATTTTATTATTTTCTATACTTAATAAAACTTATTTAGTTTTGTTTTCCATTAATGTCAATAAAATTTTATTCGTAGGGTCAAAATACTTTAAAATGTAATACAAGTTGTTACAATATCAGAATACAGAGTCAAGATTTATTTTATAAGCTTTTAAAGTTCCTATTTGACACATTTCCTATTTTAAATTAAAAATTTAAAACAATGTCACACGTAAGTAGTTAATTTTTTAACCAAAAAATCTAAACATACATAAACAGTTTTTTTTTAGTTAAAATTTGAACAAAATTACATATTAAATAATCAAGTATAACAATTTTAGTTATTTTATAATTTTATAATATTAACTTACAGGCTACCGTATTAATAATAAGTAATAACAATATAGATATTATATAAAATATTCTAGTCCTAGACAGATTTAAACTGACAAACCGTCTCTGCCAGAATCCTTTTTTTGTATACAATGATATTATAACATTGAATTCAATTTTAATACCATGCATTGCAGTGACCCACTTGTAACTTACTATACACCAAAGAGACATCCACTTATCGGCATTTTTTGTTTTATTTAAATACAAAAATTCTAATTCAATTTTTTTTTTTACAAGGGGCTACTTTTAAAAATGAACACTAATTTTCTCAAAAAGTATTAACATTTATGGAAATAATTGTTTACATAATGTTGAGGCATTCCTATACATGTAAAACTTTTTTTTTTAATATTTAATAGTTATTATTTTTGTTGTTATAACTTTTTAATTTGCATCCTTATTTTAATCACAGCATATATTTTAGATTCTGAGCAGTGTAATATCGATCTTAAATTGTTTTGTTTTACTATATAAGTATGCACGGTTAATAGTAGAAAAAAATGGTTTGATCTTCAACTTTGAGGGTGGTATCTGATAATTAGAAATTAGATTTTTACATATTTTTATTGGCTTTATGCAGCTTTACAAGGATGAAAAATGTTGACGATTTATCCATCATGGAGTCCGTAGGAAAAATATTTTAGCATATTTTGGACATTATAGAATATTTAGCCTATTTGTCATATTTTAGAATATATTCAATTATTGTTCATAAAAAAGCATATTTTATTAATTTCTTAAGTTGTGATTTTTCTAGGAAAAAAAATAATTTGATTTACAATAAGAATGTTAAAAATTCAAAATCATTGAATTATCTACTTGGTTCTAATTAAATTGGTAATGTTGGTCAGACTTTTACTCTCAGTACGTGATTGTACCATAGATTATCGAATTTGACAACTGATAACGTTGTGAGAATGATTTTATAATAAATAAATAATATAATAATTTATCTTTTACCAAAGAATAGTGTACAAGTGGCGGATCCAGGACTTAATTTTTTTGGAAGGGGGGGGGGGGCAAAAGTTCAAAAATTGGTTAAACATAGTGCAAAACAAAGGGAAACGTCTTATATATAATTTTATTATATTTATATTTTTATGTATAGATTGTTTTAAATTTTTTATATTTATATAATTTAGCTGTTACCAAAGGAATGGCCCATAACAGTTATTTATTGTTTTTATTGAACTATTTAAGAAAAAAAAATCACATTATCTGCATATTTACAAGTTTAAGGAATATTTAAGAATTATTTTAGGGTTTTTTTCAGAGCATATAGCATCATATTTTAAGCTTGTAAGAACCTAAAAATCTGCGCTTTACTGTTAACAAATTGGATATAGTTGATACTTAGTAGAGGTCAAAATTGAAAATTTCCAGTACTTTTCATAGTAATTGGGAAAATTAAAAAATTGATTTTCTTATTATGTTGTTGGTAATTCAAAAAAAAATATTCATAAATATTTGAAATATTGATGTAAGAGTTTTCTAAATATGGTATGATTTTTTTTTAAAATTGACACTTTTTGAACTTGGTATATATACCTAATGTAGACATTTGAGTTTGTTTTGCTTTTTTCTATAAATGTTAACCAATTATTTTTTGTTTGGCCAAAAAAATTTGAAATCTAATACAAGCTACTTCATAAGTTATTCATATACTAATTAAAAAAATAAGGAAAATACATAGTCATGATATTTTTATTTTTTTTTATAAGTGTTCAAGTTAGAATTTTGAAAAATTTAGATAAAATCTTAAATTTTGACTAATTAGTACATACTGAAACCAAAAAATAATGTTTTTTGTTATTTTGTTATAATTTAAAATATTATCTGCAGGGACTTAAAAATTAAAATATTTTAACACACGCAATGGTATTTTCAAAATATTTAGATACAGAAGATTTTTATTACATTGATTGTGAATTGTTCGTCAAATAGAATTAAATTGAAATTCCTTTACACTAAAATATCATTAAATAAAAGTTTTTTTAATTTATATTAGGTATTATTACTTACAATGTTTTTACATGTTCAATGTATTCAACAGTAGTTACTAATATTTCTCACTCTAACTTTATTTGTTAGAAAATACAGTTATAATTAAAAAATAGTAATACATAAAATGTGATGTTCAAAAAAACATATTTTGCTGTTAAAAAAAAAAAAAACTCTCCTGCTATCAAACTAAAATTGCTTGCCATTTACTATGTTAACAGTAAAACAGTTGAATGAGATATTATGTAAGATCTATAAATCATATACTAAAAAACAAGAACAACATAGGTATAACATTAGTAGGTATTATAAGATTTGGGAAACTTTAAGAAATGACTAAAAAAATTATTAGACAATCTAGGGTACTATTTTAGATTTCTCTCTCAACATACACAAAACCCATGCAGGCAAAATAATTTTTGTTCATGGTTTCCGATTAAGCAGAGTGAAATCACCCATCACATAAAAATTACCAAAGCAATCGGCAGCGTAGTGATTGTACATGAGTAATGACCACCCTCTAAATGTCTACGCCCGCTCAGTTTCTAACAATTAGTACAAGGTTTAATGTACATACAAAGTGCAAAAGGCATGATTCGCCTATTGCAAGACGCGTAATGTACACCAAAAAAACTAAATAATATACACCTAAATTATTATCTAATGTCTAAAAATTAAAATTAAGAGGACGTTGCACCCGTATGTATCTTTCTGTCTTACAAATGTACAACATAGCAAAACTGTTTTTGGCGGGAAAGAATAGAGAACGCTATAACCTGTAATTTATAGCCTATAACTGTGAAACGAAATTTTCACCACATAAGAAAAGGAGAACTTTGGCTGTGCAATATCGTTTTAATTTTATCGGTTATCGGAACTTCAAAAAAAGTTATTCAAGTTTGAAAAACACAAATAATAATGAAACAATAAGAAATGTTTTCGTATAAGCCAAAACGTTTTTGCTGTGTCGTACGTGCGTGTAAGGCGGAGACAACACATGAGTGTGCGGCGTCCTCTTAAAAACAAACAATAATGGCGAATGGTAGTAAATGCTTTAAGTTTTAATGATCTAACCTGTTGGCGTTTCTGCGATTTCCTGCGAGTTCTGCTTTCAATGGAATATAGGTACTACAATGTGGTACCGCACAATAGATATTGTAATATGTAATACTACAATACGTCTTTGTTTGTCGGCATTCAGCACTACCGAGCAACGAAAATCGATATACGATTATACGAAAATGTGGTTTTAAGTTTTAACCAATAGAATTTATGAATTTAGTATTTACGATGATAAGCGATAACTGAGCATCTCCAAACGCATACCGCGGCCGATGTTACCAGTTACCGCAGTTCAAGGTATTCAGGTTAAACAACTACTATATTGTGATTGGGCCGGATCAGACAGTGACGGGCCCGTCTCTGATTGAAATGTGTTATCAGAGCAAACGAGAGTTGTATACTCGTCGCATATTTATCACTCATTATCACTGGTTGTCATTCACGAATCCCAGGGATGCAGTTATCGGCATAAATATGCGACGAGTGTACACGCGCATGTACCACGTCTCAACGAGAGACTCGTCGCTCATATTATAATATCGTGCTTCTAATGTCGGGACATTGCTCCGTCCGGCGTCCGTAGTGTACCATGGTCTAAGGTTCTATCGGATTACCGGCTACGGTCGTGGTCAGCCATGTTCTGTAGTCAACTCTATGCATACGGTACACTCTCGGTACAGCCAATCAGAGAAAGTTATCTCACCAGACACCCGACACGGACGTGTACATTAATCTCTTTTCCATGGACGTGTATCCTCTGTTTCAAAAGAGAATAATGTTATTATACCGCTAAACCGCTTTCGCGCATCGGTCGCCGATCAAACCGTCCAGCGAGTATACACCGATTTCAAATAAATCGTTTACAATGGTTGGAGTAAACAAGTATCAATCTTATAGTTGTGATCATTTGAACCCGCTGTATGATATGGTTCACGACGAGTTGACGGAGATTCTTGGTAGGGCAAGCGCGCCGCCGAACCAGCCACGAAAGCTTTAGGCGTAATATTATTATTCTCTTTCGAAACGGACTACCCGTTTGGGTCATTTGAATGGCTTAGAGTTTTTGTTTCATTTCAGATTTAAATTGTTTTTGTAAAATGTCAGTATTATATTATTTCATATCAATGTATCATGTGGAGAAGATGGCCTCGTTCGAAGTATAAAATAGTGAAATATAACTAATAGGAGTATCGACTCCGATAAGAGCAAACAGATTTAATATTTAAACTCACTATAACCGTCCTGTATTTTATAATCCTTACATGCTAGAAAATCGGTTACAACTTACAAACAGACTGAAATAATATAATTAATAAAATATACAGAATAATATTGTAGTCGTTGACGAACAACTCGATCAAAATTGGAAAGTAATTGTATGTAATTGCACAAACAAAATAATAATAATAAATTAGGCACAATTATATAATATAAATATTATAATTTTAAATACACTAAAATCGTTTGTTCTTTTTTAAAAATTATAAAATTCATCAGTTAAATTCAGTCAGTCATATTTACAATACAAACACATATTTAAATATTTTATGCAATTATTAATTAAATTTGATTTTTCAGTCACTCATTATACCTACCGAAGTCCTCTCACATTAAAATTATTTATATTAGAATCATTAGATCATTTAGATCACTTTTACCTATTAATTTAAAAAAAAATATAAAATGCTATAATCATTATTACATTTAAATTTAAATTACAATGTTGTTTTATTTTATCCTCATAATGATTCGTTTTTGGAAAAATATATTATTTTATAATTTAATTTTTTTTTTTGTCAATGCAGTCACTGCAGATGCATATTGCACATTTAAAAGAACTCAATACAAATATAGATGTTTGGGTATCTAACTCTTACAATGTTTTTTAATTTATTATTAAGCCCCACTGATACATTGTTGGTTTGAGGCGCCGTTCGACCATAACCTTCTCTTGTGGTATTATACAGTAGGTAGATCGTAGGTACGTTCCATATATACGATGAATATATTGATGGACATCGACACGTCGTACCTACTAAGCAAATTGTACCGTATTCTGTTGGAATAGTTTTGTTACCAAAGTACACTAAAATGTCTTCCAATGGTTTAACAACACTCCATAGTTTACTGACTTAATTACACAGACAAACAATAACTGAATAGTGTACAGTATCCAAGTAAAGCAGGTTGCTGGTTTATATTATTTAGTCTTTACTATGTAAATAGAAGGTATAATATTTTATATCATATTATTAATTATGGTTGGGTCCTAATAACTAACTATGTTATGAAGTTTATTTTTCTACTGTCTGACAAATACATAATGGTTTTAGTGTCTAACTAATAAAATATCATTGAGAGTGGTGAAATAATTGTGAGCTCAGAATTTATTGTGATTAACGATTATGATATTATGTATTTATCTGAAATTAAAATTAAAATGTTGAATTCATGATGATATTTCAAAAACAGAAAATATGTAGTTTAAATTTTGCAACTTATTAATAAGTTTATTCAAAAAACTATTAACATATACTGACACAGTGGCGTAGCCATGGGGGTTTTGGGTGTTTACCCATCCCTTGTATTTTTATTACAATTATTTATGATTTTAAAATAATATGTAAGTTACAATTCTGCTAATTGCATATAAAATTTTTTTTAAAAGTGTCTTAAGTTCAAATATATATTATTAATGTTATAAATAATTAAAAATTAAAAAATATCCTATTTATTACAGAGGTTTAAAAAATCATTGAATTGAGAGCTAAAGTAAATGGTATAATGTTACAAATGGACAAGAAGTAATAAATAATGTTAGGTAATTTACAAAACAATGGATTTAGACCAGAAGATTCATGTCCTAACCATTATTCAGATGTCAACAGTTATCCAATGAAACCATGAAATCCTTGTGGTAGGTACTGATATATCTTTTAAAAAGTAGAAGTTTCCCCATATTTGTTGTTTACAATAAAAATATAGTAGATGTAAGAATAATCAATTTGTTACTTTAAAAATGATCAGCATACAAATTAAATATTTATTTCTGTAGGGACTGTACAAATTAATAAAGCTTATCATTAATGAATAAATAAAAATCTGGGATATTAGATTACTTTTGTTTCTTGAACACTTTTTTTTAAAGAAAAATTTGTTTTACTTTTTGAATACAAAATAAATATTTTGATTACATTAAGTTGAAGGAGATGATTGATGAAAAATATTTTAGGGGTAGAAATACCTCTTGAAATATATTTAAATTTAATATAAAATTATAATGTTGGTGATACTTTAAATTTAAATACATAATACATTG